>VYZP01026575.1:0-34510 GCA_013400635.1 Hypocryptadius cinnamomeus
CCTTGAGTGTGGGATTTGGAGTGAGCAGGGCTCTAAGCAGGGCCTTCTGCTATTATTTACATTTAGAACTGTGATTTTTATTACTTGTTTTCCTGCTGTGGTGCAAATGGGGGACTCAGCTGCTGGAAAATGAGTCCAGAACTTGGCAGCAGGGCATAGATATTTAATTTTGGTGATCAGCTCTGATTTTGGGACTAAATGAGGTTTTTCACATCTGCCTGGTTGCTCTCATGAGGGCCCTTAGTGAATTTTTTCCTCTTTAGCAGCACCAGGCAGCAGCAACCTCAGTAAAGAAGTGATTCCCCAGCAGAGCCCAGCAACACAAAACCCTTCTGACAGCTCCCACTGTGCCACATGAGCGTGGCTGGACGTCACCTCCCCGGGGTCTGTGCACGGTGACAGAGCCAGACAGTCCCAATCAGCACCAGAACACGCAAAAGCTTTTTTTCCACTGCCAGGGGAGCCCAGAAAATGCATAAGGAAGTTGTGTTTGCCTCTCATGTGGGCTCTGCATCCTCCAGCTGCACAGCTCAGGCTGAGGTGTGGGGAATGGAGGTGTCAGAGCAGGCTGGGAGGAGGAAAATGCCTTTTCTGGTTTTGCTAGAAAAGTTTAATTAACGAAAAATGGGTGCTGAGCCTCCACGAGGTTAAATTCAAACTCACCTGGCAGCCAGTGAAAAGCAGTTTGGCTTGAGGTTTTTAGGAGAAAAAGTCTTCCCCTGACAACCTTCAAACCCTGGTTGAGTTGGTGGTCCCTTTGAATGTGGTGGTGAGAACCCAAATGCTGTGCTGAAAAATCAAAGCATTCAGGCCATGCCAGAGGAGGTATCCTGGTCACAAGAGGTGACAGAGATGACCAAGTGTCTCCAGGTGGTCCCATCTCATCTTCATCTTGGGATACTGAGGTGGTGAAGGGTCAGAAGGGGCCACACAAGGAGGGACTGAGGGCACTGGGATTGTTCAGCTGGAGCAGAGTGAGGGCAGAGCTCCCCGGGGCTGCAGCTCCTCCCGAGGGGCAGCTCCCATCTCTGCTCTGGGACAGGGACAGGAGCCAGGGAACGGCTGGGGCTGGGCCAGGGCAGCTCAGGCTGGAGATCAGGGCAAGGTTCTTCCCCCAGAGGGTGCTGGCACTGCCCAGGCTCCCCAGGGAATGGGCACGGCCCCGAGGCTGCCAGAGCTCCAGGAGCCTTTGGACAGCGCTGCCAGGGATGCCCAGGGTGGGGTTGTTGCGGGGTCTGGGCAGGGACAGGGGCTGGATGGATGTTCCTGATGGATCCCTTCCAGGTCAGGATTTTTCATGGATCTGTGTGTGACTCTCCCACCCTCTGGGCTCTTTTCCTGGTGCACAGGACACTTTTCCTTTCTTACTTGTACTTTTCCATTCTCCAATGATGTGTGGCTGGTCCCTGCTCACCTGGAAGGATGCTGTGGATTTAGAACAGTTTTAAACTTATTCCTGAGCCAGCAGGGCAGCACAGCTGGAAAACAACCTCTGGGGCTGGCTGGAAGGGGAAGGGGCTGGTGGCAGGCTTGCATCCTCAGGGACAGGTTTCATTTTCCCTGCTCCTCCTGCTGATCTAACTTCTCTTGCTCACCGCTAATTTCCTCATCCAGATATTTGCAGTTGGGGAGAAAAGTGCTGCTAATTTTGGGAAGCTTTGTGGGCTGTTCCAAAGCTCTGGCTGGGGTGTGTGATTTTTGTGTGCTGACGTTTTAATTCTTCAGACTATTCCCGAGGCTTCCACATTTCCGAAACGCAGAATAACTCCTTTCCAGAGGGCTGATCTCATAGTGTGTGGGCAAACTAACACGGATGATCCTGCTGGCTTTCCCTGCTTATGTTCTCTCTCCATCCCTGTTATTCCTTTGGTTCGACCCTCTAATTCCCCACCTCAGCTAAAAATTCCCTCTTTTTTTTGGTTGGCATTTAGGGAATTGGCGCGAGGTCGGGTGCTGACTTCTCACGTTTCTCCCACCCTTAGCAAGCAGCAGAATTCCTCCAAATCCAAGTCGGTTTGGGAGCAGAGGACGAGCCAGATCCGGATGCACAACTTCCGAGCCAGCTGCGAGGCCCTGTACAACGAGCTGGACCCCGAGGAGCGGGTCCGGTACGCCACCACCCTGCACATCCGGCCCGACATGAAAACCCACCTGGACCGGCCGCTGGTCGTGGAGCCCCGCGGCGAAGGCAGGAACAACATCACCAAGCTGAGCCCCGTGGATGTCCAGGAGGTGGTGGAGCACCCCAAACCCACCTCCACTGATGGGGCAGAAGTGCCACGGAAGCACCACCGGCATCGGGAGAAGGAGAAGCTGGGAGAGCATGAGAAGGGAGACGTGACCAAGGATGAGAGCGGCGAAGCCGGGGCTGCCAACAAGGAGGAACGGCACCGGCAGCACCGGAGCCGCAGCAAAGAGGTGGAAGGGGGCAGCAAGGAAGGGAAAAGCGACCGTAACAGGGGGCAGGAAGGGGGGAAGAGGCACCACCGGCGGGGCTCGGTGGAGGAAGGGGCCGAGAAGGAGCACCGCAGGCACCGCAGCCACCGGCACTCGTCCGACCGGCCGGGCAAGGAGGGCAACGGCACCGCCAACGGTGCCCGCGGCGAGCGGCGCTCCCGGCACCGCGGAGGGTCCCGCTCCGGGAACAGGGATGGAGAGCCCGGGGCCAAGGGGGACAATGGAGAGGAGCCCCACCGGCGGCACCGGCTCAGGAACAGGGCGCTGTCCACCTACGAGTCCGTGGAGAAGGACAGCGGGGAGAAGGAGGGGGAGGCTGGCGAGAAGGAGCACCGAAATCACCAGCCCAAGTGAGTGAGTGCTGCCAGACCCTGCCCGGGTCGGTTCAGGGGTCACAAAGCCCCTGATGTGTTCCAGAAAATCCCTTACCACCCTCCCTGTGACATTCCCTGCTGTCCCTGTCCCCACACCGGCTTCCACCACAACCTGCAGTTCTGTTTTGCCTCAATCAGCAGTGACAGAGGCTCCCAAAGACAATTTTTGTTCATAAAACAGCTCAAGTTTAGGGCAGGAAATATCCTTGCTGTAAACACCAACAGACCTTGTAGGACACCAAGTGGAGCAGAGAATTTCCCAGCTTCTGAAGGGAAATTTCCTTCCTTCTGAAGGAAGCTCCTGAGGGACATCTATTTAAATTTCAGCCAGCCTTGCTTACAGCCCTTTGATTTTCATTTTTAATGGGGAGCCTTCAGCTGCACCACTGGTTGTTCCAGCACATGGCCTCTTCCATTAAGAGCAGCAATGGCCCCCATTTGCTTTAATTCTTACGTAAGTCAAGTGAGAAAAGCAGCCCTGGTGAAGCATTTGGAGTAGTTAATAAAGAAGGATAGATTGCCTTTTCAGCTTTATTAGTCTGATGGAAAAGAAATTGCACTGGGATTCTTTAGAATAGAGTTCATGTCACCGTGGAGAGCCGTGAGTGGCACTGAGATAATAATTTTCCTGTCTAAATTATCTTCCTTTCAGCTGAATTTCCAAACACTCTGCCTGCTGTTCAGCATCCTCATGTGCATGGGCTCACTTTCCTCCTCACTGGAGCAGAGCTGCTGCTGCAGAGGAGTGCAGGAGCCATTTAGCTGCTGACTGCCACCTTCCAGAAGGGTTCCAAAACGGTTCTAAACTGTTCCAAAAGCTGGAAGAGGGAATCAGCACATTTAAATAAGGCCTGGGGAGAGCATTAGGGAGCAGTGTGTCAGGATTCATCCAGAAGCTGCTCTGGGGAGTGGCTCATGGCACTGCTACATGGTCCTGGCTTGGGAGCATCATTAAAGTGACCCCAGGGATGTCCAGTGCCACAGTCCCCTCGTAATGCTGGGATTGGGGTTTGGCTCAGGGGGTCTTGGAGAAAAAGATCCCAAACTTTGCTGTCAGAGGTTGTCCTGTATTGATGCAGGGCGCCCCCAGCCAGGGAATAATGTGCTCTGACTCCATGATTCAGAAGGCTGAACAATTGCTTTATTAAGCTATACTATATTACATACTAAAAGAGATACTATACTTTACTAAAAGGATACTACAAAGATACTAAAGAAAACCCCATGACTGTCTGAGACAGCCAGGACACAGCTTTGACCCAATTGGCCAAGGAATCCAAACAGCCTTCACCAGTGTCCAATTAACAAATCAGTTTGGG
Organism: Hypocryptadius cinnamomeus; assembly: GCA_013400635.1. Taxonomy (NCBI): domain Eukaryota; kingdom Metazoa; phylum Chordata; class Aves; order Passeriformes; family Zosteropidae; genus Hypocryptadius; species Hypocryptadius cinnamomeus. The sequence goes on from VYZP01026575.1 coordinate 4,151, forward strand.
TAAACAATCTCCATAACACATTCCACATGTGCCAAACAACAGGCGCAGTGAATAGAGATGAGAATTGTTTTCTCTTCTTCTCTGAGCTTCTCACTGCCTTTCCCAGGAAAAATCCTGGGAGAGAGAAATATGTCTCTCTCTGTTCAGAGAATGTGAATGCCACAGTCCTGCAAAGGATTTCCATGGAGGAAACAAGCTCAGCATGAGGTGCAGCGTCAGGGATGTGTTCTCTGAACCTTTCCTGGGCCACATTGAACAAATCCTGCTTTTTCCTAGGGAGAACCAGTGTGAGCTGGAGGCCAGTGGCAGTGGCCCTGGGAGTGTCCCTGTGCATACCCTGCCCAGCACTTACCTGCAGAAGGTGCCCGAGCAGCCGGAGGATGCCGACAACCAGAAGAACGTGACCAGGATGATTCAGCCCCCCCTGGACAAAACCACCACTGTGAACATCCCTGTCACCATCACTGCCCCTCCAGGGGAAACCACTGTCATTCCAAGTGAGTGCCTTTGTTCCCTGATTTTCCTGCTGAGGAAGTGCCAGGAAATCCAAATCTCCAAGGAGTGAGGGGGGCTCTCCTGGGTGCTGCCATCCAAGAGAGAGGCATCCAGGGAACTTGGTGATAGAGGAGCTGTAATTGCCACACAGACTGCAGGAATTCAGCAAGGGTTCCTGGTGGCTCTGGAAAACACCTGAGATTCCCTGGAGATGGCTCACCCAGGCCACACCCTGTGTGTAAGGGAGAGGTGAGGGAGCAGGGAAAGCAACACCCATGTGTGACCCTGCTGCTGGGGATCCTGTGACATTCCAGAGCTTTTTACAATGCTCTGCATCACACTTGGAGCAGATCCACCCTCCCTGTCCTTCTCCAGAGCTCTCTGCCTTGGGTCTATCAGCACAGATTTACAGATGGTCCCAAGATCCTTGTGCCCAGCCACCACCAGCCTATTCCCACCACCTTGGTGCTGATCCCTGCCAGGGTGGGAACAGCCTGGAGAATTCTGGAGAATTGAGAAGAATGCTAGAGGGAAATCCAAGAGGTCCACATTAAACTTCGGGCTGTCAGGACTCTGCTTTCCAAGAGGCACAGCCAAGATCTGGCAGGATCTCTGTGTTTTTTCACTCTGTTGTCAGCCACAAGATTTATCCTTTTTAAAATTTATTTTTCCTTCTTCTTTCTCATTTTTTTTCCCCTCTTCAATGGTAATTTTCCTATATTGCAATGCTGAGTTCCTGTCAATCACAATTTATCAGCCTCTCCCTTTCTTGACCATTTCCTCTGGATCTGACTGGAGATCCAATAAGGAGTTTATTGAACATGTCACTCAAACACAAAGAAATGTCATTTTCTTGCAAAATAAAATAAAAAGTAATAACAGCCCTGCACTGAATGCATTCCAGAGGGTGGGATTGTTGGACTTTAGGTTGTGGGAATTAATGGAAGAGCCTTTATACGTGTCTAAAATGAGAATTTGCAGCATAAAATGTTACCCAGCTCATAGATGGGAAATTATCTTCAGTAAATTATCCCATAAACCCCCTGCAAGTGAAGTCAGGATGAGAGCTGGAGAATTTCCTGCCTTTGGGAGGGAGGTTGGGAACAATCTCAGAGAAGGAGATCCCAAAACCTGCTGCAGGATGGAGCTGCTCACCTTTGCCCATGGGGAACTCTGACCAAACCGAGGTGCACAACGCAGGCAGAGCTCTGGGGGGTCCAAGAAGTCCTTTCCACATCTCTTTTCCTATTTCTGGGAAGTACAGCAGTCTCAGCCCCCAGATTATTAAACCTCATCCATGAATCTGCTGTTTTATGTGTTCCAAAGCTGGATGTGCTCCTGCTCCACGGGAGAAAACACCGAATTACGAGGCTGGTTAGACTTCCTTTTGATTTTCTTTCAAGGATCCCGAGCTGATCCCTCTCACTGAGAATTTGTGCCCTTTGGGATGGGTTTTCCAGCCCCAGTTTGGCAGCTCTGGGATAAATCAACTCATGGTTTCATTTCCTGGCTGGCTCAGCAGCAGTGGAGGGGCAGGGAGTGATAACGATCCGATGATTGTTCATCCCATTTAATCAGCACTTCCCAAGGCTGTTTGCTCTCCCAGCTGCACTGTTGCCATTTCCAGCTGTTCCAGGCAGCAGGAAGGCTGCAGATCCATTTTTAACCCTCTCCTTTGTGTTCTCCCTAAATTCCCATTTCCAGTGAACAACGTGGAGTTTGAAAGCAAAACGGAGGAGAAGAAAGATGTCGATGACTTGACCAAAAATGGGCCTAAACCAATCCTGCCTTACAGTTCCATGTTCATCCTCAGCCCCACAAATCCGTAAGTTCCTTTAACACCAATTATGGGCTCCAGGTGCTTCAAAGCAATAACATGAGTGGGATTTTCATCTCTGAAAACACGTTGGGACATGAAATAAAAGCTTATTTCTGTGGGCCACATGCTGTTGATCTGTTTCCTGGGGGGGATGAATTATCAGGACAGGGAAAAGAAAATGCTTTGGGCAGACTCTGCTGATTTAGATCCCAAAAAGTGGGAGCACAGGTACTGTTGGGAAAAGATTTTATCAGGAATAACAAGTTGAGGAATATTTGGATACCAGCAAATTCCTGCAGGTTCCTCAGTTGGATTTCTGTTCTTTCCATAAAGTGGCTTTGCATCACTGCAAACTTTGAAGTTCTGGGATGTTTTTTATTTGCCAAGGCTGGAAGTGGGATCTGCTGGGATTGGGGCATTTCTTCCCCTTCAGGCAGCGCTGCCTCCTGGGGAACTTTGGACTCCAAGCCTGAAATTCTGAATCTGTTCCTCTGCAGGGCTGCGGGACCAGTGGGGAGAGGGGTTGGAATTATTGTGGCATGAAGGGCTGTGAGTCAGTTTGAGCATTTTAAGGGAGGGTGTTTGGAACTTCTGGAGATCCCCTTGCAGCAGAGGTTTCTCTCTGGTTCAGGTAAACTTGTACTTCTCGGAATTTCTCTCTGCCCAGATACCAAGGGGAGCTCATGCCCTTCTTTGGCAGCTGGATTTAAGAGAAGGATGAGTTCTCCTCCTGCTGCTGGGCGCTGTGACATCCTGTGCAGTCTTGGAACAAAACAGACTCCAAGTTCTCAGATTTGACATCCAAAAAGCCCCTGTGGTACTCCCAGACCCTGGGCAAGCTATACAGCATCCCAGAATCTCCTGACTGAGCTGGGAGGGACCCACCAGGATCATTGATCTGGCTCCTGGCCCTGCACAGACACCCCAACAATCCCATCCTGTGCATCCCAGATTGTCCAAACGCTCTTGGAGCTCTGGCAGCCCTAGGACCATCACCTGGGAAGCCAAATTAGGATTATGGAGTTTGGCCTCTGTCTGGATGGATAAGGAAATGGTATTTCCCTAATGTTTGGTCTTTTTGCTATGAAGTTACCACCAAAAATGAGCTGGGAAAGATCTGCCAAGGCAGAAGGGCTGGGTGGGGAGTGAGAGGTGCTGAGCCCAGGGCTCTGAGCTGAGGGCTGGGCAGGCAGAGAAGCAGCAACATTTCCTTGTATCCTATGGCTGCTTCTTTTCTCTGCCCTCATCCCAGTTAGGACCTTCTGAGCCTCAGAGTCCAGGATCTGGGGTTCTTTCAGTTGCTTTGTTGTTTCAGCTTCCTCCAGCTTTCACTTCCCCCCAGAAAAAAAAGCTGTGCTGAAAGACCATTGGAAAAACAAAGTTCACTGGCAGAAAAAGTATGTTACAAGCAAGCCAAGGGGGAATACCAAGACAAAGCCCAAACTCCAGGAATGTCAGCAGCTTGTTTGTCCTCCTCTGGGCAAGCTGCAGAGCCAGCTGCATCCCCCCAGGGGTTCTGGCTGCTGGGAACAGAGCTGAGAGCCCTTTCTGGGGTCAGAAGCTTTTCCCCACTCCAGTGCTGCCATCTCCCTTCCAAGCCCTGCTGGGAATCCATGACCCGGGTGATGCCAGAGGGGAAAACAGCTCAGGGAAGCAGAAATAAATTCCTTTTTTCCCCAAGTGCTACCACCCTCTTAGAGCACACAAGGCTGTGAAGTGATTTCTCAAGCCCCACTGGCAGTTCACAAATGCTCCCCCATCTCACTGCTGGTTATGAACGATGAGGGGCTAAAAATAGAGGCTTGTTATTGCTTTGATGAATTGAGTTTGATGCAGGAATTATGGTTAGAAATGTTATTGGAAATGTTGCCTTTCACTTCTGTGGCTTCTCGGGGCATGAAGATGATCATCTTCTCCTTGCAGATTGAAAACCACAGTTAAGGGGTCCACAAAAGCACTTTTCTCCAGGTTATTTTCTATCACATTTGCTTCCCTGGTGTTTGTAACTCTTTTCCACTCTGAATCCATTAGCAAGCCAAAGAAAAGAAGTATGTAAGTAGATGTGAAAAATAGACTTTAATTCTCACTCTTCAGATATTTGCTTAGAGAAAATGGGATAGAGGAGCTGAAATACGTTCTCAGATAACAAAGTTGTTGGCAAGTTAAATCCATAATTTGATTCTCAGGCTAAGTCCTTTATTCAGCTGACAAATATGGTGCAAATGCAGAGCTCTGTGTGCAATTAAGGATTTGGGAATTGTGGTCAGAAAGAATTATTAGCTGCAATTTGTGAAGAGTTTTAGATTGCTTAGAAATGGGAGCATTTACCATTTTCCTCGGACACAATTTGTGAATAAAAAGATTAGGTAGAAGTAATCAAATCTATTCCTGTAAAGTATTTGTGCTGTAGAGTGAGAGTTGGAGTAAAGTGCATGCAGAGAGAGATTGGTGGGAGGAACACTCAGAGCCACAAAGGCAGATTCAGCTGAGAGTCTCAACATTTTAAAGGGATTAGTTGACACTAAAAGGATTTCAGACCTTGTTTTGAGCTCACAGGGCATTAACCTGGCAGTTCAGAGGGAGAAGGACAGGGGAGTGCCATAAACATAATTTGTAGAATTGAGTGTGGATGCTTGAAAGCTCTCAGTGCTCTTTTGACAGATGGGTAGAGAGATAAATAGATAGAGAAATAACCAGATAGGGACATAAATAGATAAAGAGATAAAGAGATGAATAGCTGTTGTTGCTTTGCAGAGGGAGCAGAGATGAGTGCAAAGATGTTGAACTCCCTTATTTATCTCTTACCACAGATCTGCTGCAAGCTGGAATTTGAAGCCTGGTTTTAAATTTCCTTCCCATGATTACAGCAGGAATCCCAGAGGTGCTGCTCCTGCTGGGTTTGTGCCAGTTTTCCCCCTTGCCAGCCCCGTGACCCCTCGTGTGCTCCTGTCCCTGCAGGATCCGCCGCCTGTTCCACTACATCGTCAACCTGCGCTACTTCGAGATGGTGATCCTGATCGTCATCGCCCTCAGCAGCATCGCCCTGGCTGCAGAGGACCCTGTCCAAGCTGAGTCTCCCAGGAACGACGTGAGTGCCACCCAAAATTCCCACAATTCAAGTACTTTTCTCCTCCCAAAATGCCCAGAAATCGGGTGCTTTTGCTCCTCACAAAATGCCCAGAATTCTGGTGCTTTTCTCCTCCCAAAGTGCCCAGAACTGGAATGCTTTTCTCCTCCCAAAATGCCCAGAATTCAGGTGCTTTTTCTCCTCACAAAATGCCCAGAATTCAGGTGCTTTTCTTCACCCAAAATGCCCAGAATTCAGGTGCTTTTCTCCTCCCAAAATGCCCAGAATTCAGGTGCTTTTGCTCCTTACAAAATGCCCAGAATTCAGGTGCTTTTCATCTTCCCAAAATGCCCAGAATGCGGGTGCTTTTCTCCTCCCAAAATGCCCAGAATTCGGGTGCTTTTGCTCCTCACAAAATGCCCAGAAATCGGGTGCTTTTGCTCCTCACAAAATGCCCAGAATTCGGGTGCTTTTCATCCTCCCAAAATGCCCAGAATTCGGGTGCTTTTCTCCTCCCAAAATGCCCAGAATTCTGGTGCTTTTCTCCTCCCAAAGTGCCCAGAACTCGGATGCTTTTCTCCTCCCAAAGTGCCCAGAACTCGGATGCTTTTCTCCTCCCAAAGTGCCCAGAACTCGGATGCTTTTCTCCTCCCAAAATGCCCAGAATTCAGATGCTTTTCTCCTCCCAGCTCACGGCGTGGCCCTTCCCATCTCCGCAGGTGCTGGTGATGCAGAATTAGAGCTGCCTTTGAGAACACACTCCAGTTATCTTTGTTTCACTGTCAAAATGCTCAAATTGTTGTCCCTTTCTGCTGCTTCAGCCACATCTGAGCTTGAGGGCTTGGAAATCAGGAGTTGTGTGGCTGATGTGGCTTTGGTGGAGGAGCTGCAAAGCTGGCACCCCATTCCACAGTGGGAAACCTGGATCCTAAGGACCTTGAAGATCCTTAGGAAAGGATGTTCAAACATTTCTAAATACCCCTTTTTTGCCTTGGTAAACCTGGCAGAAATGCAGGTGCAGTGGAGCCAGCCTTGGGTGCAGTGTGGCAAGGACTGGAAAAATGCTGTTTTAAATCAGATGATTCAGGTTTGTGCCTAAATTACCTGCAGCCCTCCTACCAGATGATTTTTGTCCATCCCAGCAGACAGACCCTTGCTGGATTAGATATTTTACTCCTTGCTCATGTGCAGGTTACATCAGTGTGTGGCCTTCCCTAACACACATTTCCCCTTCCCATTTAGGCTCTCAAGTACCTGGACTATATATTTACAGGAGTCTTCACCTTTGAGATGGTGATCAAGGTAAGAACTTTTCCAAGCAGGAAGATTCACCTCCTCTTTCAAATTTATTTGTGAGAAGCTGGAGCAGGACAGAGGTGGGGAGGGTGGAGAGCTTGAAGTTGGGAACAGCTCTCACAATCAGATGGAGCAGCTCTCCTGGCTTCAATCTCATATTTTATGGAGGAAAATCAGGATATCTTTAGGAGCTGTGGCTGTGTAAGAGGATAAGAACTGGGAAGAACCAGGAGCTGACAGACCTTGCTGAGACACTCCTGATTCTTCCCTTTGGAAGGAATATTAATAACAACTGATTCTTGGTTTGTCATGTTTAAAAAAGCTGATAATTTATCTTTTTGCTCAGTAGGGTGACAGGTTTTGCCAGGACTGTGGGCAGTAACTTCCCAGAGAGCACAATTCTGTAAAGTCAGGGTTCAGTGCTGGGGTAAGGCAGGAGTTGGGTTTTCCTATCAGAGCAAGATACAAAAGAGATGCAGAATAAAACCAGGATTAATGCATGTGTGTGGAAAAGATCCTAGGGAGCAGTGAGAGCTCTCATTTCTACAGCTTTTGGCTGTGGTTTGTTGGCTTGAGCTTCATTTTTTGGGAGAGTTTTCCTGCCTGTTAGAGAGGAGCAGCTTGGCCGAGTATCTCAGCCATTTGTGAAGGGTGCTTTGATCCAGAACCTTCTCCTGCCCCTTGGCAGGGTGGATTTGGGCCATGTTTTATTAAAACTCTTCCTTTCCTGGGTTTTCTCTGCAGATGATTGACTTGGGGCTGCTGCTCCACCCTGGCTCCTACTTCCGTGACCTGTGGAACATCCTGGACTTCATTGTGGTCAGTGGGGCCTTGGTGGCTTTTGCCTTCTCGTAAGTTCATTTTCCTCCTCCTCCCAAATTCCAGGGAATAAGTGGCAGAGGGGGCAGGAGGCTGGCACAGGGACAGCGGCTGTGTGATGTTTGTGGCTCCATTTCTCAGTGAAATGTTCAGTTCCTGCCCTTTTTCCAGGGGGTGGGAAGAAAAGAATAAACCCAGCTAAATTTGTGTTGTGGAATCTGGAGAAAATCCTCCCAGCTTTAGGCTGAGTCCATTCACTGCTCATTCAAACACGAAGCCAAGATTTTTGTGACTCTTTGGCCAATTCTTTTCAGGAACTCACTGTAACATTTCGTGGCAGTCCAGTGTCTCCAGTCAGTGATTGTGAGAATCTCTCTCATTTTGAGAAAACACCTTAAGAAATCAGCTGATAACTCCGTGAACTCTTGGCAAACCCTTATTTCCAGAGTTGTGGATATTTATTCTGGCTCACAAACCTTTGCTATTTCTCTCCTTTTCTCTCTCCTCTCTCTGTATTTCCACTGAGTTTCACTCTTAGTGCTGCCTCCCCCAAACCCAGCTCTGTATTTATGCCTTTAAATAACACCCCACGTTCTTCTGTCATGTCATGGAGGACTTTGAGCAACAAACACAGAGAAATAACTCCTTAAAAATTAAGATTAACTTCTCATCCAAGCCTTTTTCCTTGGAAACAACCAGAGGAAGAGCAATGCAGCTCCTTCCATCCTTCAGGAGCCGAGCTGGAGAATGGAAAGAAATTTTCCACCCGGATTGTTGTTTGCAAATCCTTTCCTGAGAAACAATGGGAGAGACCTGGAAACATGCAGCGGGACTTGACCAGTTTAATCTTCTGCTAAATTAGCCCCGAGCAATTAGGGGACTGTTCAGCAGCCCCGCGCTCCCCGGTTTGTGACACGATGATTAGAGGAGAGGAAATTGTTTCACTTGCTAAAGAGAATTAGCAGCTAATGAGAAAAGCATCCACCTTTGTCAGGGAGCCACGGAGCGTGGCTGGGCTGCTTTAGACTGGCAGAAATTTTTTAAGCAGAGCCAAATCCCTGCTCCTCCCTCAGCTCTGCACAAAAAAATGCACAAAATGTTGCCTTTCTGGTAAAATATTCCTCAGCAATTTTTCATTTTCTGAGCTGTCAAAATTCCTGTCGCATCGAGGCTGTGAGATTTGTGGCTTAGATCTGCTTTTCTTCAGTGCAAATACAAATACAAAAAAATACAAATAAGCCCTCTAGGTTAAATTGACCAAAAAGTAGATGGACAGGATCGATATTTTAAGTGTGATTTTTGGGGATATTGAAAGCTGGGCTGTGCCTGATCCTTCACCAAATTAGTCAGGTCTTGGAGAAAATCATATCCAATGTAATGTTTTCAAGGGGGTGCTGCTCTCCTCTCTTTAAACATTTTGTCCCTCATTAAAAATCTGATTTTTGGAGGAGCTGACTGCTCTGTCCTAAGCAAAATTGTCTTGGTGAATGTCCTGCGAACCTAAAATTTAATATCCAAAACCAAGCTGCTTTTTAAGCTTGACTAGACATGTGTGGGGTTTTATTTCCCTCCACATGAAATGTATCTGTGGAACATCTTTCAGAACTAGACTGACTTAAACCAGACTGAGTTAATCAAAAATTGAACTTAAAAAAAGCCATGTAGCAACATTAGAATTTAACAAAGCTCCTTTGAATTGAAGAGAGGTAGAGAAGTAAAATAATCACATAAAACAACACAACCCAGAGTCTGGGGTTCCATGAGAATTTATCATTTCCATCAGGAATTCAAACTTCCAAGAGTGATGGGAGAAGGGGCATTTTGGGAGCCCTTCAGAGCAGCTCCCTGTGCTGTGAGAACAAACCTCAGGCTCTGCCTTTAAATCTTCTTCTCTTTGAACACCATTTTCTTTTGAGGGAGATTTTCCTTGCTCGAGTTATGGATTAAAATGAATAATTTTTAATCTTTCCGAGACTTTTCATGCTCAGGTTTTCTTCTGTTGCTCGTGTTGGGCCATGAATATCTAAGAGCACCTCATCAGCCTCTAAATAAATTACTTCTACATCCCCTGCCTGTGCTTTATAATAGGTGCCCCAAGCTGCTTTTATTTTCCACTGTGAGTGAGTCTTGAGCAGGGTTTTACAGCCAGGGACTGCATAAACCCTGCCTAGTTACTGTCTCCCAGATTAAAGTCAGACAAGCTTATTTGTGAAACTCGGGAAACTTTGAATTTCTTCTGTGATTTTTCTGCTTTCTGTAAGCCCAGCTCCTCACCCCTATTCCAGTAGGCAGCATCCAATCCAGGGAATGCCTGCAGCCTCCCCGCTGGAGCCCAAAAGCTGGAAAATCAGCCATTCCCAGGAATGACTTTTCCCTGCTCCAGTTCTGAGTCCTCAGAGGGTAGAGAGCTGTGACTTAGGCCCAGCCCCTGGTTTGGTTAAACCAGATGGACACATAGAGCCAGCTGAATGTTGATAATCCCAAAAAGGAGCTCCTGCAGTCTCTTTGTTGGTCAATCAGTTGGATTTTTCCAGCAAATCCTACAGCCCTGTCACCCTCCTCAGTGTCACTAAAAATGGGATTTAATGTGGCTGTCACCACTTTGTTTGCAAGAACCCACAACTGCCACATGCAAGGTGGGATTTAATTCATGGGTTTGGCCTCCTGGCTGTCCACTGAAGGTGATGTGAACCAACTTCTTGCTGAATTAACCCATCCCTAAAAACCTGGGAATAACAGAGCTCCCTGAAATGCTCCCATCTGGAATACTGCAGCAGCCTGTGTTAATTTCAGCATTTGAGATGGTATCAGTCACTGGTACAAGATTGATAAAATCCAGCTCTCAAAGCAGCTATGGGTTTTCTTTCTGCCTGCAGCTCTTTAGAAGCAGCTCTGTGGTTAGAAAAATAAAAAATAAATTTCAAACAACACCCCCGGAGTGATGCTGGGAACAATAATATGATGCTGATAATAATACACTAATGTCTTCTATTTAGCAAAGCATTTCAAAGAGAAATCCCTTTCTTTTTCTGGAGATAAACATGCCACAAACACCCAGACACGTTTCAGTCCTTAGGGAAATGGAAGCAAACAAAACACCCATGGAAACTTGTCACCAAAATCTCTCAGCCCCAGGTGCAGAATGTACTTGGAAGGAACAGCTGAGGGAGAGCAGCAAAGATTTAGCCTGGAAAAATGTGCAACAGAGATGCCCAGAATTTCAGGATGCTCCTGGAAAAAACAAATAGTTGAGGTTATCCCTCCCAAAGTGGGAGAGAAGAGATGTGGAGGTGTTTTTCCCAGTGGAAGGGCTGATCCAGCAGGGAATGTGGGATTTCTGTCAGAGCCCTCCCTTCCCCGCTGGTTTATCCTGTGGGGTTGGTGGGAGTGGGCCAGGGGCTGGGGGATCTCTCTGATGTTTCTGTTTGTCATTGACTCTGCTCTTTCTTTGTCTTCTCCTCGCTGGAATCTCTCTCTAGGAGTTTCATGGGGTAATATGTTCTTCCTGTCTCTTGCTGCTCTGTTTTGCCTGTCCAACCTGTGTCCACACACTTTGCCACTGTGGAGACAACCCAGCCATGTTCCACCCATCCCATCGACCCCTCTGTCCCTTTACTGCTCATTTTCCAGTGAAATGTATTATTTTAGCTCATCCATCCTGATTTTCCTTCAGCAGAGATAGGAACAGATTAGAAATCCAAGACAGAGAGTCAAAAAACCACGTGGAGATATATCTGTACCAAAAAGATTTGAGGGACTGACTCAGTGGGCACTGAGGGATGAGGTACAATTAATGAAAATCTTAATAACCAGGTTTAAAGAAGCAGTTTGGGTCTCTTTTAAAAGAGGATCTCACCTCCAAACAGCCAAGCTGGAAGCTCCAGGGCTAATTTAGTGCAGTGGGGGCAATGTAACCCAGCTGGGATCCAGGCTCTGATATTGGGGAAAGTCTCTGCCATGAAAACAGAGCTCAGGGAGCTTTTTGCAGGGCTGATTTGTGAAGAAGGAGGTTCCAAAAATTGTATTTAACCCAGTGCAAGTGGCAGTTTTGCTGTCAGTGCAGGGGCAGGGTGGGAGGCAGAGCTGTGTCCTCTGTCCCCACATTCCAGGAGCTCCAGGGGGATCCTCCACAGCAAGGAGAAGGATGCCAAGAAAAGCCTTTGATGGGGTCCAGGAAATTTGGCACTTGGTTCTTTCTTCTCTCTAGGAAAGCAGAGGATTTAGGGCAGGAAGAGGGTGCCTTTGTGCGTGGGCAGGGTGGGGTGACCTCATTTACTCTTCCAGGGAAGAATTCACTCTGCCAGGAGGATTCCAGGCAGTCACAGAAGGCAGAGGCTCCACCTCACCCTGAATTTTTGATGCCCTGACTCTGAGGGGTCCATGTCACCTGAAATCAGAGCTGCTGGCAGCAGCAACAGGAATAAGCAGTTTCCATTTGAAAGAAGCACTGAATTTTTAAAGGCTCTTTTATTTATTAAAGGGAGAAAAGGCTTGCAAAGCTTTTTAAAAATATTCCTAGTGTTTTAAATAAACATGCAGCAAACTGACACAGAAAACAACAACAAAACAGCACTGGCCTAATGCACCCAACATTGATCTAATGCAATTTTTTTTTGTTGTGTTCTCTTTTTTTCTTCCTTTTTTTTTTTTCCTGTCTGCCTTTATCCTATGATCCTCTTCAGCTCTTACTCAAGATTCAGCTGTCCTGAATGTTGCAGTTGTTATTCTGCAGTCAATTAAAACCTTGTCCTTCCATGGCAATTTATTTTTGTTGTGAGGAATATTCAGGTCAGATGTGTGCTTGGATACACCTTTTGACTGAGTCCCAGCTCCATCTGGACCTTTTATTTTCTGGGACATCTGCCTTTGTATGAAAGCAGTGAAAAAAACTCCAATATTGGCAGAGAGGGTTTTAAAACCACCCAAACCCAACCCTAAGGGTTTTATTTGACAGAAGAGTTGCAGAGGATCCTTTTAATTAAAATGCAATTTGCATCACTCTGGGTCAGAGCACCAGGAAAAGCTTTTCCTATAGCAGGGACCTTACTGTGACAAGAAATGGGATTTTTTTTTTTTCCTCAGGATTCTCTATATGGCTCAGAGCATAAATCCCATTAAGATTTAATTGGCTCACACTCTTTATTTGCTTAAGTGCCTGAATGGAAAAAAATCAGTCAGCCCTTCTTAGTGTCCTCTGCTGAGGCAGAAGGAATTCTGTGTGACTGGAGCTGTCTGCCCTCCACCTCTGAGCTCACTCATCCGTGCCTCTCCCATTCCAGGGAAAAGCAGGACCCAGGATTTGCTATGCCCCAAGTCTCTTTAACCTTCCTGGAAATATTAAACCCACAGAAATTCTTCCTTCAGGCGTGGAGCCCACCCTGGGAGAGCAGAGCAGGGAAATGTCTCTGTTCTCATTTGCACGAGGCCTCGTTAGTGCAGTTGTTAATTGGCACAATAGCAGCGTGGTAATTGGGGTCTCCTGGAGTCAGGAGAAAGCACCACGTGGGAATATTCCAGGGTTCTGAGTGAGCCCAGGAGAGCAGCGCTGAGCTTTGCAGGGCTGGGGTGCAGATGGGCACAGCAGAAGCGTGGCTGTGGCTGGTAGGGATGGAGCAGAACTCTGGGCTTGCTGTCCCCGTGTCCCACCCCTTCCCTGTCCTGCTGCCCCAAACACATGGCCCTAAAGGGTCTCCCCTTCACTGCTCCCTCAGCCCTGCCCTCCTCAGCTCCCACCTTCCCTGGCTGTCCCCAGGAGCAGTGCAGGATTGGCTTGGCCTGCAGAGGGTACAGCCCCGGGGACAGGTGGGATCTGCTGGGGCATCTCCTTGGCCATGACCCATTTCCCCTTTTGTTTCCCTGCTGCCATTCCCATCCTCCTGGAGAGGCTGAACAAACTGTTCTGCAGCCAAGGCACTACTGAGAGTCACACCAGGTGGCTCTGGTGACACCGAGGTGACCATGGCATGGACAGTCAGCTGAAAGCCGATCTGCAAAGCCAAGGCTAGGCCAGACCTTCAGCTCTGCTAAAACCTGACAAGAAAGGCAGAAAAAACTCTGCTGGCAGTGCCTGTTTCATCTAGAGCAGATCAAAGATCTCTGATGAGAATCAAGTATTATTTTTTAAAATATTTAATAGTTATTTTGTAGCTTTAAATCAGTCCTGTAGCTCTGGGAGTAAATCCAGTGCCTGGGTTTAGAGCCATGTCAATGATCAGGGTCCAGCTGGGATGGATTAAAATGCCCCTAAAACACCCCTGAAGGATGAGAGAGGGAGAAGATAAGGACCTGTTCATCCTGTTCCCCCTCTCCTCCCCTTCTACTAAATCTTGTGGAAAGGAAATTTCTCCTCAAGTTATACATGCCTGGGATACAACCCACAGCCCTCCAAAAATTCCTGTCTTACTGCATTTCCAGACAAGTGCAATGCCTGGGAGGGGGACAAAGGGGCTGGAGCTGAGGCAGGGCTGTGGCTGTGGGTTGGAGGTTCTGGTCCAGCGTTACTGTTGAGTAGTACGGGGTTAGCAGTGAGTCCTTTGTCCTTTGGAAGTGGATGGATTTCCAAAAATTCCCTTTCCGGGGCTGAGCAGGCTCAGCCAGCCACAAAACTGGGTGGTTTCCTCCAGTCTTGATGCTCCTCCCTGAGCACAGGCTGTGGGGCAGGTTTTGGGGAAGCTTTGCAGTCCTTCCCAAACCTCTGTGGGTCTCTCGGGCCTCTCGTACTTCCATTATTTCCCTCTTGGAGAAGAGGAATGTCCAGCAGCCTGGAGAGCACAGAATAGGTGTGTCAGCATCTGTCCCACACGTTCTTCATTCCCACCTGTGTTCCTCCAGCTCAGTCCCAGACCCAAATCTCCAGCCATGAATAAAACTCTGTTCCAGATTTCCATCCCATTTTCCACTCCATATGAAACGAAGGGAATGTCGTTGTTTTGCCGTGGGGTTGGAAGAAGATGTACCTGTTGTCTTCTTGTGTTCCTTTATTTTGGAAATGCACGAGGAAAGGAACTCTGTCTTTCCCCTAAAACCCCTCTTGATGTTAACAAGAGGAACGTTCTCGACCTTGCACTCAGTTTTAACAAAACCTAAACCCCAAATGTGACTGACAGCACCTGCATGCCTGAGTGGGGAGCTGCCCCAGCACTGTTCCAGGCATGTAATATATTGCCGTATTACATGTTCCTGCATGGGATTGGTGGCATGTCCTCCATGGGAGACTCAGGGATGAGGGAACAGGTTCTGACCCCCAGGAGAGCTCTGTCCTTCACCAGGAAGGCTCCCAAACCCTCTTGGCACAATGTTCCTGCCAGGGAAGTGCATGGAGAAACCCCCTGCCTCATCCAGAAACACCCATGGCCTCATCCAGAAATAGCCCCTGCCTTATCCAGAAACAGCCCCTGCCTCATCCAGAAACACCCCTGGCCTCATCCAGAAACAGCCATGGCCTTATCCAGAAACACCCCTTCCTCATCCAGAAACAGCCATGGCCTTATTCAGAAACACCCCTTCCTCATCCAGAAACAGCCCCGTGGCCTCATCCAGAAACAGCCCCTGCCTCATCCAGAAACACCCCCTGCTTCTTCCAGGTAGGAGGGAAGAGCCTCATGTGGCTTTGTCCCTTCTCCTGCTGGGAATGGGATGGAGGAGCTGAGCCTCCTGTCCTGGTGCTGCTGCCCTGGCTGGGAGCATTGTCCAGGTGTGGAGTTGGGGCAGGAAGGGCCCCATGTCCTGGTGAGTGTCTGGGAGGTGACAAAGCCTGGCCAGCACGTGTGGCTGAGCCCCGCCAGGACCCTGTCCTACCCCACCTTTCTCCTCTGTGCTGCTGGAGACATCCCAGGTGAGGTTGGGTCATCCTGCCTGCAGCCCTGGTGAGGATGGACACAAAACCTGTCAAAACATCCCCAAACCCAACCAGTTCCACCACCAAAGCCACCCTGGATACCCACAAATATCCCAGCGAGTGGCCTGGGGAGCAAACAATTCCCTCTGTTGTTCTTGTGCCTTTTTCTCCCTTGCAGAGGAACCAAAGGCAAGGACATCAACACCATCAAGTCTCTGCGAGTCCTGCGTGTGCTCAGGCCTCTGAAGACCATAAAACGGCTGCCAAAACTGAAGGTTAGAAAATAACCCCAATTTTTCCTTCTCTGGAGATTTCTGGCTGATCTGAGTGGAAGCTGGTGGACCCCACTTAATCCAAGTTGTTTCTGTTGCTTTTATTTCATTGCAATTAATCTTTTTGCTAGATGAGCACAAAGAGCTGGGCAGATGTTGAGCAAATGTCAAGCACTTGGGTGCTTTTGCAAACATCGTGGATAATGTTGGGGATTCTTGTGAATCCACATAAAAACAAAACCTCTACAAATAGGAAAAAAATGCAAATAAATTAAATTACAGCTCATAAGTGGGATAGTCATCCATGTGATAAAGGAGAAAATGGGGTTGGAAGGGTTTGGCTTTCCCTAGAGAATTTAACATGAATATTGCAAGGTTTTCCACAGGCTGTCCAAAGAGATTTGTCATTGCTATACAAGAAGCTTTAATTTATTCATCTTTCTATTAAAGAATCCATAGTTCAGGGGTTTATCCCTAGAGTACTGATCTAAAAAATAAAATAAATTTAATTGCCTGTGATTACTCATCCAGCACCAACAATTTGAGGTACAGCCAGGCCCTGCAAAGACAGAATGGAAGGAGTTAACAAAACTCAGTGATTTCTGAGGTTTAGGGACTCCTCAGTAACTTTTGTGGGCTGTTTTCTGTGAGAGCTGGGGAAAAAGCAGTGAATGTTTTGGAAGGGTGAAAATGTGTTTGACAATTTCTGTTTTCACATCAAAATAAGGGTCAGCTGTTCTGCAGATTTGCTTTTGTCTGAGCCCACTATCCATGCTTAAATAATTTTAGTTTTATGCTCACTAAATTTATCTAAAAAGGAACATTAATGTTGAATCATGTAGAAATTTCATGTAGGATTTCTGGGCTGATCAGAAAGATTTCCATCAGGATTTCTGGGTTGATCAGAGGGATTTCCACGAGGACATCTGGGTTGCTGTCTTGGTTTGAAAGGACAAGTATCTGCTAAGGAAGGCAGGAGCCTCTCTTGAAACAGAAAATGTAAATCCCCTCTCTCTGAATTGTTATAATTTTTAAATTAAGGGGCTCTCAGGTAAAGATATGGGAGTAAGGATAACAGTTCTTTACTAGGAAAATTAAAATAAAAATGCAGTAATACAAAACAACAACAAAACAACACTGCCAGAGTCAGAAGAGGAGCTGACCCCCTGTGGGTCAGGGTGGTGGCACAGTCCCATCCCATGGGGGCTCAGCCCTCCTGCAGTGCCAGCTGTGGTTCTGCTGGAGCAGGGATCCTGGACAAGGGTGGAGTTTTCCTCTGAAGCTCCAGGGCTGCTGGAGATGGGCCTGCTCTTCCTCTGGGAATGCAGGGCAGAAGAAAGCTGCTCCTCTGGGAATGCAGTGGGCAAAGGCTGCTGTGGTGTTCCAGGGGCAGATTGGATCCAGGTAGGAATGCTTGGCTCCTCCCCTGGGCGGAGCATCTCCCCATGGGATGATGGAATTGGATCAGCCATGCAGGGACACTCAGTGGCCATGGACAACAGATTCCTCCCCTCCTCTCCCTTCTGGAGGGAGGGTGGGTCCTGGAAGAGATAAAGAAAACTGCCCCACCTGGTTTTAAGGGCTGACCCAGTAACAGAAGATAACAATAGAATACACCTCCAGCCACGTCTCACATTTGCAACCTAAGACAGTTGCATCAGGAGTAATTCTGTGAATGATTCACTTCCATTCAGAGGAACAGAAGCAGGATTGTACAAACCCTGTGCTTGGGCAGGGACTGCTCAATTTCTGGTATTATGACAAACTTCTGACTAAAATGAAACTGCAAATTACTTGTAATGAATCAGGGCCTCATATGTAGGAAATGCATTTGAGGAATTCTTTGCAGGGAGTTTGGGAGTGCACATGCTGACTACATTAGTCACACCTCATTTTGACAGACAGCTCTTTAGAAAAATATTTATTCAAAGTATTTGGTTGTTTTGTTTCTGGTACTTTTTTCTTATTATTCGAACAGTTTTTATCCAGCCACTGGCATTAAAATCAAAACAAGTGCAATTTTCATTTTATAATGAAATGTTTGCTCAGGACTAATACTGTCTTGACAAGCTGTGATTGTCCTTATAAATGTTATGAGCAGCATCAGAAAATTCAGTGGCACAGCCAAAGTTGTGGATAAAGCAGGAGATGAAGGAAGCTGGAGTTATTTCTCACAGCTTTGGGAAGTGTTTGGGAAGCGAAAATCCATTGAAGCATCCATGGGTGGTGGGATGGGTAATGAGCCCCAAATGAGAGAGATTTAGGTAGGATATTGGGAAGGAATTGTTCCCTGTGAGGGTGGGGAGGCCCTGGCACAGGGTGCCCAGAGAGCCTGTGGCTGCCCAGAGAAGCTGTGGCTGCCCCTGGATCCTTGGAATTATCCAAGGGCAGGTTGGATGGGGCTTGGAGCAACCTGGGACAGTGGAAGGTGGTAATGAGATGATCTTCAAGGTCCCTTGCAGCCCAAACCCTTCTGTGATTCCCTGAGCGTGATTAAATGGTGGTGCCAAGATTTTGGATGAACTTCTCCTTTCTTCCCACCCCTTAACCTTGTCCCCCTGCACCCCCAGGCTGTCTTTGACTGCGTGGTGAACTCCCTGAAGAACGTCCTCAACATCCTCATTGTTTACATGCTCTTCATGTTCATCTTCGCCGTCATTGCCGTGCAGCTCTTCAAGGGCCGCTTCTTCTACTGCACTGACGAGTCCAAGGAGCTGGAGAAGGACTGCAGGTACAGCTGGGAGCAGGGAATGGCAGGGAGCATCTTCCTCCAGCTCCCCAGGCTGGCCCAAAGGCAGGGATTTGCTGAGTGGGAAGAGTCTCCTGTAAATAAAAGCAATAATTCATCACAGGTACCCTGGAGGTGAATTTTCCCTTCTTTTTCTTTAGCAGCTTTGTCATTCCTGGCTCTGATCTTCAGGATACAAGGGAGGCAGCTTCTTTCCTGGGAAAGCTGAGTGTGATGTTTGAGAAGGGATTGTGATAGTGTGACTCCTCTTTCCACCTGTTGCCTCCATTCTTAGAGCTCTTATGAATTAGAAAAACACACTGAATAAATAAGCAGAAGCGTGGGATGTTAAAGAGCTACTAATTAGCAAGGAGAGGGACAGGATGTGAATATCTTAAAAGCCCTGTCATGCTTTGTCCTTCCCAGCAGGCTGGCAAGGTGTGTTGTGCATCTCAATAGCTTTTTTCTTGTCACCCAAAGCACCTCCTCAGCACTGTCCTGCTCTGCCCGTCCCTCTCCTGCTGCCTGGCACCTGCAGGGCACGTGCCTGGTGGGGTCCTAGGGGCTGTCACTGCAGTTCTTCCTTGGAAAAATGCAGCTAAATTACAGAAAGGAATGTGAAATTACAGAGTAGGGTAGGTTGGAGAGGGTTCTCCACATGCCAGGCCCCTCAAAGTGGGATACATTTAGGAATTAGATCCAACCCTGGAGTAGAAGGCAGAGATATTTCCCCACCAAGCAGAAGTTTTCTGTGGGGTCAGACAATTGAGGGACAGACATGGTGTTAATAGCTGGCTTTGCCTAATGAATGAATGAATGCCCTGACTAAAATCTCTTTCATTGTCAGACCTCAGGTCCAGTTCCCATGGCTAGAACTGGCTCAAAAATTGGCTTTTACTTCTGTTATGGACTTTGAGGAAGTCCCTTTGTCTTTAACCCACAGCACAGTCCAGACTGTGCTGCTGGGGCTTTCCAGTACTCCTGAGTGCTAAGAAATGCCTGATCTGCTTTAATTCTCTCATTGGCTCCAAATCTCTTTTTCTTAGGGGTCAGTACCTCGATTATGAAAAAAATGAGGTGGAGGCACAGCCCAGGGAATGGAAAAAATACGAGTTCCACTACGACAACGTGCTCTGGGCTCTGCTCACGCTCTTCACCGTGTCCACAGGGGAAGGGTGGCCAACGTGAGTACATGGCACTGGCAGGGGCTGGTGGTGCAGGTAAAGCAGGTCTCCAAAGCTCTGAGGGACAGCAGGTGACCTGGGAAATGAGAAAAGTCTTTTATCAGCTAAGTTTTGCGTGATTATTGGGTGAACTAGCAGGCAGAGCTCTGCATTTTCCGTGGTGATCTCCTGAGCTTGCGCAGGGATGCTCAGAAAGTTTTCAGTTCTTGCTTCAGGCTTTTGGACTCACACACCTTTCTCAGAGATAAAACTGATAATGGAAATGGTAGAAAACAAAGGGGAAAAGTGTTGTGAGCTCTGCTGAAAGTCTGCTGGGTGTGACAGGCCCCAAATGACATTTCCTATTCAGCACATGACTTTATTTTGGCACATGTGGAGTGCAGTGTGTGGCCAGGGCTTCTCTGCCTCCACGTTCAACTCTTTCATAAAATAAAGACTAAAACAGCATCAGCCTCCCTTTTCCAGTCCCTCACTGTGTTCCCCTACTCGGATGTCATCAACACCTCTCTTTTCCCACTCTTACTCCATCCCTGTTGACCAGAGAAGAGAAGCCAGATCCAGCTGGATCCTCTCCCCTTTGGGAGGTCAGGGGGGATCAGTGGATCTGGGCACAGCAAATCTCCACCATTCTTCAGAATGGTGAGAACAAAGGGTTTCCCTAAAAATATCCTCAAGGAAAACTTCCTCCCAGCCTCGTGGATGGGAGCAAGCTTTTCCTGAGCATATGTGGAAAACCCTGCACGTGAGTGAAGGCCAGGGAGTGATTCTCAGGGGGTCCTTGGTGCTTCCCAGGGATTGTGTTGACCTTTCCTCTCTCTTTGCATTTGCTTGCAGTGTGCTGAAGCACTCAGTGGATGCCACCTACGAGGAGCAGGGGCCCAGCCCTGGCTACCGGATGGAAATGTCCATCTTTTACGTGGTGTATTTTGTTGTCTTCCCTTTTTTCTTTGTCAACATCTTTGTGGCGTTAATCATCATCACCTTCCAGGAGCAAGGAGATAAAGTGATGTCAGAGTGCAGCCTCGAGAAAAACGAGGTACCCACCTCTTCTGACTCCAGAGTTGGTGTTCCAGGGGCTCAGAGCCCCAGGGTACTGGTGGAAGGCCATTCCTTGTTCCCCCTGTGCTGGGGGGACTGAGAGCAGTGGTTATTGGAGGGTGTGTGGTGTAGAGACCAAAGAAATGAGTGGCTGTTTCAGCTTCTGCATAAAACAAACCCCAGAGAGAGTCCCCAAGTGCTTCCTGTTGGGAACCACTGTCACACATCCCCCTGGACCACACCACAGTGAGGAGTGAGGCCCTGGCACAGGCTGCCCAGAGAAGCTGCCCCATCCCTGGCAGTGCCCAAGGCCAGGCTGGACACTGGGGCTTGGAGCAGCCTGGGACAGTGGAAGGTGTCCCTGCCATGGCAGGGGTGGCATTGGATGGGCTTTAAGGTCCTTTCCAGCCCAAATCATTCCATGATTTTATGTTTGCTCGAGTGTGGAGGGGTGGAAGGAGACAAACCTTGAGGGCAGACCTCAGAAACCAAACTGAGGTTCAACTGCTGTGGCTGCCCAGAGGAAAATTCCTCTCTCCAGGCTGGTTTTATGCCTGGATGGGATTTTTCCTCCTGGCAGCAGCCAAAAGGAGATGCCTTGACAAGAGTGTAAGACCAGCACCAAAGAAGCTGTGAGGCTTTTCTTTAAAGCCCCCCAAAATACCATTGTTTTCCACTCAGGGACCTCCTGAGCTGGTTTTTCTTTAGTTGCTGGCATCTGTGTATCTTCCTGCAATGGGTGTATCCAATTTCCTTCTCAATCCACGCAGATTTTTAGCATCTGCAGCATCCTTCCTCCAGGGTCCCACAGCCTCTAATGACCTCTTTTGGGAAGAACCATCTCTTTTCATATATTTTGAAACTGGAACCTGATTTTTGATGAAAAGAGATGAATTTTTAAGTGATTTTTAATTAGTTCCTTGTTTGTCTAAATGAACAAAAAGTCCAAAATAAAGCAGAATATTTAGAGAGCTTTACCCATGTTATTTTCCAACTGAGCAGAAAGTGATTTCAGACTTGCAATTCTTATGTAAATTCAAGATAAGAAAATGTTCCAGAATCAAAACCTCTTGTAGAAAGCAATTTTTATCAGTTTTATATTCATAATAAAGTGAACAGAAATAGCCAATGAAGAGGATCTCTGAGAGTTCCCCCCAAGTGCTTTTGGTGGATAATTTATTGGTAAATTCAGTTCTCATTTTATGAAACATTCTGAGCTGCTCAGGTGTTGCTGTGTGTGAGGACACACCCAAGTTCCACAATACTTTTTAGAAACCACAAATAAATCTTTACCAATCCTCTGGTTCCTATAATCACCCATCAGGAGGAATTGGCAGTGTTTTTAGAAGTGGGAAGAGATCAGGACCTAGGAGGAGCTGGGCTCTAATGTGGTAGGACTGCAAGGGGCATAGGAGAGTTACAGGGTAAATATTCCAGGAAAATGGATCAGGATTTGGGGATCCTGTGCTGCATTTTACAGGAGCAGTCAGTTCTCACTTGGTGTAAATGCTCTGCTCGCTCTCCCAACCACATCCTCATGGATAAAGACTTTCAGCCCTTTTTCTGGCATCTTTTCATCCCCTTTTTGTTTTGTAGAGGGCCTGCATAGACTTTGCCATAAGTGCCAAGCCCCTGACCCGCTACATGCCTCAGAACAAGCAATCCTTCCAGTACAAGATGTGGAAATTCGTGGTGTCCCCTCCCTTTGAGTATTTTATCATGGTCATGATTGCTCTCAACACCATCGTCCTCATGATGAAGGTGAGTGGGATCTTCCTGAATCTTGGAATTTTGGGCTGTTGGCTGGAGGGACTCTCACCCTGGGAGCTGGGGGGTCTCAGCAGAGCAGCCACCACTCCCCGTGTGCCTGGTGGGATTCCTTTGGCCCCCGAGGGAGGTGGATTAGCTGGGATGAGATCCCACCAGTGGGGTTCCCTGCAGAGTGGTGGTTGGGCTCAGCCCCTTTGGTGTGTGACCATGGGATGGGAACTGGGATCTGCAGGTCCTGATCTCCAGCCCAGCCTGAGCTTTGTCCTGCAGAGCAGGGTCTTGGGGCTGCTCAAAGTCCAGTCAGGCCATGGAAATTCAAACTGAAACAGAGTAGGTTTAGATGGGATATTTAGATGGGAAGGAATTCTCCCCTGTGAGGGAGGTGAGGTCCTGGCACAGGGTGCCCAGAGCAGCTCTGGCTGCCCCTGGATCCCTGGAAGTGTCCAAGGCCAGCTTGGATGGGCTTGGAGCAGCCTGGGACAGTGGGAGGTGCCCCTGCCCATGACAGGGATGGACTGGATGATGTTTAAGGTCCCTTCCAGCCCAAACCATTATATTATTCTGTGAAATTACTCAATTTTGGAACAGCATCAGGCTCCTGGGATGTGATCCAGAGTGGGGGAAGAGACACAGGTGGATGATGTCCCCTCCTATCCCTTGCTTATCTTAGAGTATCTTCACAATCAAGGAGTCCCCATATTCTCAGTGGAAGAAATAGTTCTGCACTTGTCCTCTGGGTTGGAAAATGCCCTTCCTCCCTCCTGGTCTGTGCTGTGCTTACAGGGGAATGTGCCTCAGCAAGTCTCCCCTGCTGGGGATATTCCAGCTGCCCCCTCAGTACAGGATGCAGCAAGAGAGGCAGGAATAATTGTGTTGTAACCCCAAATCCCACTTAAAGTGAGCACAGAATCCTGACTAAAATGAGCAGGAATCAACTGGGCAAGGTTTTACTCTGTCAGTGATCTTCCAGTAACAGCGTTTCTTCCATCCCACTTTAGTTCTATGATGCTCCAGAAGCATATGAAGAAATGCTGAAATGCCTCAATATTGTGTTTACATCCATGTTTTCCATGGAATGTGTGCTGAAGATCATTGCCTTTGGTGTACTGGTAGGTCCTCTTCCACCTCTTTCCCCTCTCGATGAAATGCTCGAGTTCCGTGATGTGTGTTTAAAAACAAACAAACAAAAAACTCCCTGACCTGTGCTGGCAACAAGAAAATAACCCCTGGATCCCTCTATTCCCCTTGTGTTCTCCTTTGGCAGAATTATTTCCGAGATGCCTGGAATGTCTTTGATTTTGTGACAGTGTTGGGAAGTATTACTGATATTTTAGTAACAGAGATTGCGGTAAGTACAGTTTGCTCAATTTATTTCATTTATAAACAAAACTGTGCCCTGTCAAGACACTGAACCTTCTCCCTACCAGCCTTATTCCCTGGAGCTGCCTCTGGGAGTCATGGTGGCCTTGGCTGACCATGTTCCATGAGCTCTGCTTTTCCATGGAGCTGAGCACAGCTGTCTGCCCCAAAGAGGGAAGGCTCTGATGAGAAGCACAGTGCTCGTGACTCTGCCAGGAAGCAGCTCCCTCTCTCCTGCAGCAAACTACTCTATCCCCAGGCCTTTTCTGCCCATTCATGGAAAAATCCTGCTGAATTTAGAGAGGGAAAAGACCAAAGGGATTCTGCTGTGTTAATACTGGAGGTTTTTTGCAGGGCATGTGTGTGGCCCTTGGGGTTCCTGCCTAGTCTGGGTCACAGGGCAGGGTGAGGGTAAAGGGAAGTGACAGGGAGACAGGGAAGGGAAGAGGTGAAGAGTCTGGACTGGGGGAATGTTCCTGTCACAAAAGCTCTGTGGGGCAATGAATAAACAAACAGCTTTCCCATAGGATTTCTGGCCAGTCCTACGAGGGTTGCTGTCTCCCTGCTAACAAGCCTTGTACATCTCACAGAGTGGCCAGACTCATCATTAAATTCTGAAGGATTTTTCCATAAGGGCAGCCAATGTCTGTCTCAATCCCTGACAGTCTGATATTACCTGATGCATAAATTGTTCCTCTCCCAGTGCATGTTGTAGCTGATGATGTATCGGAGTGTGATGAATTTGAACTTGACCATAACTTTTTTCCTAAGTCCCAGGGGTTTGCCTGTAGATCTGTTTTGTGTGTGCTCAGAACTCCCCATGTTCCTTTACAGGTAGTGGTGAAGACCATGGGACTGTTTCTAACAAAATGCATTTTTATTTAACCTCCTTGGTACAAAATAATGCACAACCCCCCTGGTTTTCCTCCTCATACAAATGATGTTAATTTATCTGCTGGTGGATCCTATGTTGTAGGCTTTGGATTTTGTTTTCAGTGCAGCCAGGCTGAAGTTACTCAGCTCACCCTCTCTGAGTGCTGTGGGAAGGCACAGGGTGCTTGTCCCCATTCCCTCTTCCGTGGGATGTGTTTTCTTGCCAAGGGCACCCAAACTTTTGCAATGGTTTGAAAATTTGTGAAAACATTTGTAAGTCAGCCACAAACAGACTGAAGCTTTTCCTGCCCCATTTTGGCCACTTTTCCTGGGAGGAAGCAGCACTGACAGCTCACACGGGGTAAGGGAGCCTCTGGTTGCTCCCAGACTGGTATCTTCTCCTTCAGGAAGGTTTCTACTTCTCAACACCAAGCTCACATGCTGCTAAAATCCTCAATTTTGGAGCTATTTCACAGGAAAGGAGCAGCCACAGTGTTGCCCTTCCCTGCTCAGTTAATGGGACATTGCCTCTCCTTCCAGCTCCCACAGGATGGCCCAGCCAGGGCATTGGATCAGGCTGAACTCTGAGACATTTCCAGCATCAAAACCTTTGCAGAGTCATGGGAATTACCCCTAAAACTCCAACAGGGCTAAGCTCCCAGGGACCCATGTGCCTTTCCCTTCTCCTCCCAGGTGGGAAAGAAGAGGTTTTTTGGTTTATGAGCAACCGGATCCATTCAGTACTAAAAGAGGATTTTCTAAAGGAGGTCACCAGATTCCCCTGGCAGTGTCCAACATGGAGCTGATCACAAACATCTCCCATATAAAAGCCAGATGCCCCCAGGACCACTCCAGCCCTGAGCTCTTGGTCCTTTGTGTCTCTGCTCTCTCTCTAAATTCTCTCCCTTCTGCAGCACCCAGGAGAGGTTGATCTCCCAAGTAAGAAGCAGCAAGGCAAGGGGAAACAGCCTCAGGTTGCTCCAGAGGAAGTTTAGGGTGGATATTAGGAATAATTGCTTCATGGGAGGGGTGGTCAGGCACTGGAACAGGTGGAGTCCCCATCCCTGGAGGGATTTGAAAGCTGTGTGGATGTGGCACTTGGACACAGTATTTAATGGTGGCCTTGGCAGTGCTGGGGGAATCTCAATGATTTCGGAGATCTTTTCCAACTTGAACAATTCCCTGATTTCTGTATAGCCACCAGATCTCCTCTGCTTTTCCCTTCAGACAGAGATTGCCCATGGGTCATCATCCCCTGCCACTTTTCTTTCTAAACTTGGTTTTCAACACTTCTTTGATGCAGCTCCTGCCTGATCTCTCCAGCAGCCCTCCATCCCCACGGGACAGCCACCAGCACACAATTCCTTAAACCACACACATCCATGCCAGCCTCCCACAGGGACAATGGACAGGGACCAAAGGGATCTGCACAGTGCCCTGAGCAGCTCAGTTTGCTTGCAGGGGCCAGGCCTGAACACCCCTGCTTTGTTCTGTGCCCTGAAGATCACACTGATAACGGGATTGATAATGGGATTGGTAATGGCAGCTGGCAGGATGCCCCTCATGGAATTCATTCCACTTCAGCCAGTGGAATGTGGTGGATGTGGTCTTGTACCAGGCTCTCCACTGCCAATAAAACCTTCCTGCCCTCAAAGCCAGGCTGGGCAGGGCTTGGAGCAACCTGGGCTAGTGGAAGGTCCCTGCCCATGGCAGGTGGGGGAAGGAGATGGGCTTTAAAGTCCCTTCCAACCCAAACCATTCCATGATTTTATGATTCTCCCCTTCCAGTCCTGAGGATCGAAAAGCAGTAGAGGGATGCAGCCCTCTGTTCCTGCCCCATGTGGCCAGCTTTGGGATATTTTGTTAAACTGCAATTTCACTTGATTTAAACACTTCTGGTATTGAGAACCTGTCACCACAGGCCCCCAGCTGGGTAATAATTAGCATCGACTCCATTATTCCAGAAGGCTGAAAAATCACTTTTTTGTACTATACTTATTAAGAAACCCATTGCCCTTACAGACAGTCTGATACAGGTGGACCCAATTGGTCCTCCAGTCCAAACACCATCACCAGTGGCCAATTACGAAACCACCCTTTGGTAAACAAATCTCCATAACACATTCCACATGTGCACAACAACAGGTACAGCAAGTGAAGATAAGAATTGTTTCTCATTCTTTTCTCTGATCTTCTCACAGCCTTTCCCAGGACAATGCCTGGGAAAGTCTGTGCCTGCTCTCTGTGGCCAGAGAGCTGCTGCCACAAGAACCAATGTAGAAAAATGAACCAATAGAAGCAGCTTGATCCAATTTTGAGACAATAATTCCAAAATAGAACAAATCTTAGAAAAATGTAGGAAAAAAGGGCTGAAAGAGCTGATGCAGAGATGTGAATGTGCAGGGATGGAGGTGAGGAGCAGGAGGTGCCTCATTCACAGAGCTCTGCCCAGCCTCTTTCCCTCTGCAATTCCAGGTAGGGCAGAGCAGGAAATAAAGGCTGGGGATGAGCATCCACTGAACTGCTGCTGAACCAGCCCCACCTCACCTTCCTCAGGGCACTCTCCTGGAGCAGGGAATAAGCAGAGAAGAGAACAGCTCTTGGATCATCAATCCCATAGCTGTGTCCCCAGCAGGGAATGACCCTTCCTCCTTGTGCTTTCCTCAGCTCCAGCCTCCCCTCCTCTGCTGGGCAGAGTTTGGGGCAGCCCCTTCAGTCCCTCCAACCCTTCTGGCAGCCATTCCCATGGAATTCCCTCAGCTGGGAAGTCCAGGTGACAGCCACAAGGTGACCTTGACTGCCAGCCTGCAGCTGTCCCTGTCCCACCACCCTCCAGGTCCCTGTGGAGATGTTTCCTGGGTGGGACACTGAGCTCAGGCTCACAAATAGTTGCCACAGCCCTGTTTTCCTCCATATTTTCCAGCTAGAACTGTTCTCCAAAGGTAAATAATCCTGGGTGGCCTCGCCTTGAGAGACTTGGCTTCCACCAGCCTTGTTTGGTACCTTTAACACTCTGAGAAGTAAAGACAAAAGGAAAAGAAATGTGTGGATTAATTGCTTTGTTTTAATTTTCCTGGTCATGTCACATGTAATTTACTTTGTGATTGTAGTGAAATATCTCTTTTTTTTTATTTCCTCAGGCAAAAGCATGAATGTCAGTTTTTTTACCCTCAGTAATTGAGGGAAAAGAGGTGGGATTAAGGAAAAGGTGTCCTTGTGGACACAGTCGGCCTTGGGAGGCTGAGTGGGTGTTTAGCAAACTGACATGTATTTCTATGCCTGGAAATATAAAAAGCCATCCTGAGAAGTGTTTGTGAATTGTCTCCAAATTTGCATTGCAAACTGAAATGCAAATAACAATTGCACTGTCTGTGTTACCTCAAGGATCTCCAAATCTGTTTTGGTTTGAAGCATTTTTTATTTCTGGAGTTCCCATAAAATAACACCTCCCCCGATAGCCCAACGGTTTTTTTCCAGTGAAATTTTTCAGAGTTTCCTTTTTGCTTGTCCTGATTACTCATTTTCTCTTTTGTTTCCTGTTTTTGTTCCTTATTTTCCTTATCTACCTGCTGAATCACGCCATCAAATCAACATACAATGCGAAAACCATGTCTCCGTCTGTATGTTGTGCACCTGCTGCTCAAAAAAAAAATATAAAACTTTGTAAATAATCTTGCAAATATCCATCCATGACAACATCACATATAGGACACGGTTGGTTTCATTGAATTTAAACAATTCTTTAAATTCTCTGCTTTGATTTTCTCTTGTTTTTCTTTGATTTGATACGTTTTTGTTTTTGTTTTTTAATGAGAGTTACGATTGCACTGGTGGAAAAGCCTCACTGCAGCGTGCCCCAGAGTGGCTTCTGCCCTGCACCTCCCTCCCTGGGCTCATTGGTGACCTGAGCAGTTGCCAATAGCCCATCCCTGCTCCCTGTGCCACCCCTGTGCCAAAGGGGACATTGCCACTTGCTTTATTTCCGTGGGAAATGGGAGGAGATGGCAAGGGAAGGATGTTCTGCACCTGGAAACGCTGGGGTTTGGAGGTGGTGGTACCAAATTCAGCACTCTGTAAGTGGGTTTGGTTTATTTTCGGAGGAGAGGATGGAGCTTTCTGCTGAAGGAAGCACCTGACAGCCTTACAGGGGTTTTAACCTTTGTATTGTAAGGCAAAAATATTATTGGGGTGATGGCAGACTTGCTTCCCTCAAATCAAAACTGATGGGAAAGAAGGATCTTAAATTTGAAAATTCTCTGTGACACCAACCCAAAGAACCCATTTTGCCACCACAGTGGACACAGAGTCACTGGATGCAAACCCAAAACCCCAAGCAAAATGAATAAATCGTGTTATGACCAGAGCTGAAAAGTACCAGGAACCAGATCCCACTGGAAATTCAGTGCCAAAGTGCAAATTTATTCCAAAAATGCCTTTGGAAATATTGACCTTTATCTTTGAAAATCACCCATTAAACAAAAGAGAATCCATAAAGGAAAATGCAATCAGAAATATATATATATTTCCATTCTTAATTATTTTGGCTATGGTTGATAACACAGATGAGACCAAAAGCTTCTCAAAAATCCTTGCTCAGCCACCTGACACCAGCTCTTGGATCTGTGAACATCCACCTTTCCTGTTGCACAGTTGCTGTTAAGAAAGAAATCAGGGTGAACTTTTATTTCCAGGCCGCACAAAAGCTCCATGGATGTTCATGGAGGGCCCTGGGGGGAATTTTCGGCTGGCATGCAGCAGAGAAAAAGGCAATGTGTAAGTTCAAAGCTTGCCCACTGCAAGCCAAGAAGGGAATCCTCCGTGGTGCTGGATCCCTTCCAGATGTGTGGGAGCAGTCAGGATAAATTTGGAGACTTTGTCTGCTGCACACCTGGCCCAGGCAGCACAGAAAAGGGCTCTGGCATTAGCTGTGAACTGTATTGGGGAAAAATAATTTTGGCTGCTGTCCCTGTTCTTGGTTAAAGATTGAAAAGCTCATCCTGCACTTTGTTAGGATTGGGGTCATTATTCCACAGACAGGTCCAGGCTCCTTCAACCACTCTTCATCCAAGTGAGGACTTGGAGCACCACGTTGTCCTCTGGAGCTGCTGCAGTGACACAGCAGGAGAGGAAAGCTGAGGGGAATCCTGGAGAGGAGCAGAGTGAGGGCAGAGCTCCCCGGGGCTGCAGCTCCTCCCGAGGGGCAGCTCCCATCTCTGCTCTGGGACAGGGACAGGAGCCAGGGAACGGCTGGGGCTGGGCCAGGGCAGCTCAGGCTGGAGATCAGGGAAAGGTTCTTCCCCCAGAGGGTGCTGGCACTGCCCAGGCTCCCCAGGGAATGGGCACGGCCCCGAGGCTGCCAGAGCTCCAGGAGCCTTTGGACAGCGCTGCCAGGGATGCCCAGGGTGGGGTTGTTGGGGTGTCTGGGCAGGGACAGGGGCTGGATGGGTGATCCCTGTGGGTGCCTCCAGCTCAGGATATTCTGTGATTCAGTCAGGTAGGGAATGAGGAGAGTTCTGGGCATCACACACAAAATAATTTCTCCTGCATTCCTGACTCAGGATGGAAGGACGGATAGGAAGTCCCTCCAAAGGCAGAGTCCTTGAGACACAGACAAGGGTGGGAAAAATCTTCAGCCTCTTAAAATCAGCAGTGGATTCCCCAAGCTCCAGATGAAGCCAAGACCCTGTGCAAGATTCAGGAAAACTTCAGTGCTGGCAATACCATGGACATTTAAATGGGAAGTCANTTTAAGGTTTCTTCCAACTCAAAACGTTCTGGGATTCTATGAAAACAACCTAAGAAA
>VYZP01026577.1:5032-19580 GCA_013400635.1 Hypocryptadius cinnamomeus
AAATCTGTATTTTAGGCAGATAATTTAAGTGACCTGAAAACACAGAAACAAAGTGTTTGCGTGGCTTATCAATTGAATTCATTTTAAATTAAGTTTTAATGCAAAACAAAATGCACTAAGGCATCCTGCACCACTGAGAAAGTGAAGCAAATGTCTCAGCTCATGGGCTCCAGGGCCAGCTGCAAACACAGCAAAGATGATACCAAAGATCTTTTCCCCCCCTCTGCTGTTTTATGCCAAGGTTGGGTACATCTAAACATCTGTGTTATAGATTTTTCCCCTGTGGAGTTCTTTTTGTTTGTTTGTTTGTTTGAAGTACTTTGCAAAATCCCGAAATGCATAATTCTGCTTTAGCAGCTCCAAGTTCAATCAAGTGGATTATCTTCATGCCCACCTAAACTGTGCTCAGAATATGGAAACATTGATCATCCACTGTGTAGAATTACAGCGATTTAAAAGGTAAGAAATTGGGTTTAAAGGTACTAAAAGTTTGAGGAAACTGCTCCAAAAAACCACAGAAGAGTGTGAATTAGGTGCTAATCACCACCACCACGCCACTCAAACCCAACAGGGGAAGTGGGTGGATCTGAGGCTCCCCACAGCTCCAGTTTATGGTTCTGGGAAGGCAGAGGCTGCTGGGGGGGTTCGCATCAGTCTGCCCCAGGTGTGGTGACCCTTAGGGCAGCAGAGCCCTGAGCCTTTCCTTCCACGGCCAGCAATTCTGGGAAACTCCACCCTGCCCTTCTGCCCATCCCACCCAAGCTTAAAACACTCCAGTCACCATCACCTGTGCAAGAGCTCATTCACAAAAGTCCTCCTACTATAGTTCCAAACTATTTAAAGACTCAAGAGCATATGCAGAAACACAAATATCTTCTGTTTATTGGATGGCATAGAGCACCCAAACCTGAGCATCTACAAATAATGATCAATACCTGTACATACATAATATTTCCTATTCAGGCACTATTTAACCAAAGAATAAGGGCAATCAAAAATATCTAAAAATAAATTAAGAAAGAAAGAAAGAAAAAAAGAAGACAAAAGAGAATGGAATTAACAGCCAAACAAAATACAACTGAGAATGCCGTTAAGCTGAAGTAAACCAAGAGCAAAACATATCTGATAATTGATCAAATCATACTGTCTAGCAGATTAGTGCCTAGTGAACAGAAGGGCTGAAGAACAGAGACACTCCAGAGTTACAGCTACAAAGCAGAGTCTAACGAAATGATAAGCTATTTATGCAAAGCATTCATGGCTATGACAATTCATTTGCACAGAGTGAAAATAGGGTAGAAATTTGTCAAAATGCAACTACAACAGTGACCTATTGATACAGGGTCAAAATGTGAAGGGGAGAAGCAAGTTCAGGACACCAGGGCTACAATTACTGCAGTGTTCAACATTTCTCTCTTTACATTAAGATTTTTCCATCAAAAGGTAGATCTAAGGAACTCAATGACATGAATAAAAATGAAAAAGACATTACTGAAAAGGAAGCCAGAAATACATATTTTATAATTTGAATTAAGATTTTCTGCTGGAGAATGTCTTTATCTTTCCAGGCAAAATAGCAAAGCAATTTTGTAGAATTTAATTGAGAAGTAAGGCACACAAAAGGGCTGCTTATATGCATACCTCAGTAGAAGATACAGAGTAGAAGTCCTCTGAACAAAACTGAGCACTGCACATCAAACAATGTTGCCAAGTGCCACTGCTTGCCTATGAAATTTCATATTTAAAACCATATTTAAGGAAAGTCACATTGCTTCCCCAACAAAAAAGCAGTTACTTTTAAGTTGCTATTATTATGATACACTAGACATAAATATATCCACGCCAAAGCAGAAGGAAGTACTTGTATTTTTATTTGAAATTCAGTGATCTGGTCAAGACATTGCTATTTTGACCACCAGGTTTAATTTTGAAAGGATTTGAGCAGCTTTACTGTCCAGCAGCCATGAATGATTCTGTGCTTGAATACTTTCTACAGAAGTACATGAAGCAAAGCACCACTGCAACCTACAATGCACCTGTCTCTCACCAGCTTTAACACACGGGCACGTTAATGCAAGCTAAACAAACTGTACACTTCTCAACACAGCTGACTTTTTGCTCGCTCTCTCTCTCTATCTGCACACACATATAATTTTTTTTCTGAAACACTTCAGTTCTCATAAGCAGCACAACAAATTGTTGTTGTCCTTTTTGGAGAGAAAACAATTGGATTAGGGATTCTTCCTGTGCCAAACAGTATACATGCAATAGGTGCTTTTGAACACTTATGCATCCCTTCAACAGCCAGTTTCAATAAGAATTCGCCTTTTGCTTCAGCCAGATTGCTTTCAGAAAATCTTTTTCAATACTGCAAGCATTACAGCTCATACAATATAGAAAGAATTGCAATTATCAGGGAAGGTTGACTCAGCAGATAAAAAGAACTGACCTGGGAGTATTAAATGCACACATTCAAACATACACCAAATGATAAACTAATTTATTTGGGATCATGTTGTGATCCCTTGGTAAAGAGCATAAAATCTGAGAGAGTGCTACAGGTGGTCAAGAAGAAGACACCTGACAGGTTTCAGTTCAGTTCTTCTATCAGCTATTCTAGGAATTTATTAGTGTCACAGGAGTTGTCTGCATAAGCCAGAGCAGAGTCAGAGCACCAGTGTAAGCTGCCTGCATTAAAGCCAGCAGCCTGCTGTGGTTGTCAGCACTAGGAAATCATGTGTCTCTGGATGGTGTCTTCCACAACTTCTTCCTCATAATTCCTCACAATGGATTTTCTCCTCTTTTGCATTTTACAGCTTAAAACTCTATAAAGCTTGCCAGCTCCACCTTGGCTTTTCCTTGCTGGCAAATCATTAGAAATGACTGAAATAGTTCTGTGCAAATAAACTCACCCTTCAGCTCACATCAAAAGCCATCTTGAGGATTGTGTGTCCTGAAAATGAAAATTGTACCCAGTGCTTCCCTCTTCCAAGTCCTTCACCTAACCAAAGCTGCAGGCTTGATATTAAGCAAATTCCTGATTTCACAATGGAATCTCAATTAAATATGACATGAAACTTTTTTTTTTTTTTTTTCAGTTTGACTGCAAATATGCTACATGTCACAGTGTTAGGGGGAAACTGAAAATGGAAAAGATGAAAAAAGCATGGCTTATCATCACTTCCATCACTTCAGTGAGAAAATATTACAGAAATATAAAACTGAATGGATGTGGTTTTAGGAAGACAAGGTACTTTTTATCCAGTTTAAACAGAGTGGCAAGAAACACTGATGGATAGACTCCTTAACTACACTGAGTTTTGTCAGGGGTTCACACCCTGCTGCTTTTTACAAAGCTCCAGACTGCCAAGTGAGTGATTGCTATTCTTATGTGTCTCCTTTCACTAGTATGTTCCAAATGCCCATTTCTCCTTGCTAGTACATAATATAATGGTCTAAAACTCAGGAAAAAAGTAATTTGTGCTGTCTAAGTACCCAGTGACAACAGAAGTAAATGACAGAAAGTGTGAGAGAGATACAAGTATATGATGATGAGGACAGACAATCTTTAAAAACACCCCTTTCCTCCCCTTTTTTTTGTCTAAAAGAGACAAGATATTTTTCAAATGCCCCTAATGTGCCACTCTTTTCTTTACCCAACCCTCCTGTCTGCTCAGATGTTCAATGAACTATCAGCTGTCTTCCAACTTCATTCCTGCAGTACCAAGCACCCTGAGCCTCAGAAGATGCCAGTAGAAATATCCACAGTACAAATATACAGATTATTTATGTTGTACATACATTGTTACACCGTTTTCTTCTTCAGGATAGAAACTTATTTTGGGCATAGATTTGTATCTATCTGTTCTAACTTCTCCAAAATATATCAGAAGCAACAGGGATCTTGGGAAACTCAAATAACCCCAGCTGTGCATCCTCATGGGATTGTGCACAAGCAGTTTAATGGTTCCATCAGAGGCCAGTACCAGGCCCCCAAAAGCCTGTGTGCTGTACAGAACCTAAAATAATCTCAAAGAGCAAATGTCAAGAGTTACTGTTATTACCATATGTAAAGTGCAGAACAAAATTATTTCCCATTAGTTTTGCTATGAAGAGAGCACGATTCAAGGATTACAGCTTTTGTGCTGAATAGCATGTCTGAAATTAAAGGCAATTTAAAGTAGAACCATCTAATAAAACAATAAAGAGAAAGCAAAAAGTCTGCTGCAGAAAATAAACACAAACCAGCAGACCATGTAAACTGTCTGAGGCAAAAAGGCAGAATGCATTCCAGTCTTAATGTTAGAGTAGCTGGTTAAAATGGCTGAAAAGCTTGTATCTTATTCATTGTAATTTACTCAAGAGCTGAGAGCATCTTGAGTTCCTTATTAGTTGCAGTAAAAATACCCCTAATGAAAAGACACAGCAAATTACTAACACAAGTTTGAAACCTTTTTCCAGATTGCAGGATTTGAGTCACATCTGTTACTTCAACGATCAAAAAAAAAAAAAACAACCTTATAACACCACTGTGTTAAGCACCCATTTTTTAAATATATATGGTGTGTACAACTGAACACATACTGTGGTTATAATCTGTTAGGCAGTCATATCTGCAATATACACTGTGGGCATTAATGCAATGTATTCTTACATGCAGGGCAGGGGAGCACTCCTTGGTTTGCATATGAAAAATTTTGATTCAGAAGGACATGTGGAATGCATGCAGAGGGGAGGAGGAGAAACCAGCCCACTGGATTGCCTGACCCAAGTGCTCCTACACTCTGGGCCATTGCAGAGAGCACCAGGGCCAGCAGTGGTCAGAGAACACTCAGTGATAGCACAGAGCAGTTCTAAAACAGTTTGTGAACATGTTCCTTCATTCAGATTCCATCCTTTCACTGTGGTTTTATCACACAGCACTATAATGATTCATTATGCTATAAATTATTTCAAGACTGAAGACAAGAACTGTGCATTGAAATGTGCAGGGCAACCAAGAAAAATCTCAAAATCTGTCAACAAATGAAGCTCATTTGGAAGAAATTGAATACAAAGGGCAGCTATGAAACCACTCAGTGTAGAGCAGCAGGGAATTGGTGCTATGGAACAAACTTGAAAGGTTAATTTAGGATTTCCCATGTGTGCACCGTGTCCTGGGGGACATCAGGCACAGGATCACCAGCTGGGTCAGGGAGTGGATTGACCTGCCAGTTCAAGTCCTGGGGGCAGTTTTGGGTACCATAATATAAAAAAGACATTCAGCTATCAGAGACCATCCAAAGGAGGGCCATGAGGAGGGTGAAGGGTCTGGAGGGGCTGTATGAGGAGCAGCTGAGGGCACTGGGTTTGTTCAGCTTGGAGGAGACTGAGGGGTGATCTCATTGTGGTCTTCAACACCCTCATGAGGGACAGCAGAGGCTCTCCTTACTCTCGTGACTACTGACAGGACTCAAGGAGATGGCATGAAGCTGAGTAAGAGCAGTTCAGGTTGGGTGTCAGGAAAAGATTTTTCACCCAGAAGGTGTTTGGGCACTGGAAGAGGCTCTCCAGGGAAGTGGTCACAGCACCAAGCCTGTCTGAGTTCAAGAAGAGTTTGGATGTCACGTGGTGTGACTCTTGGGATGTCCTGTACCTGGCCAGAAACTGGACTCAATGATCCTCATGGGTCCCTTCCAACTCAGGATATTCTATGATTATGACAATTGAAAGCTATTGCAAAGTCAGTATTTCTGCCCTTTTATCTTTCTTAGCACACAGATGAGAAGTTTTAGGTGGTTCAGCTGCCTGCTTTGCTCACCCAAAAACTTTTAATAGTTATCATATTTAATAAGAAGGCATATTTAATAACTTGGCATTGCTCTACTGCCACTAACCCAACTGATTGTGTAACCCCACGTTATCTGAACACAAGCTAGCAGAAATGATGGCATTTTGAAAGAAAAGCCATCCATCCCCTCTCCTTTGCTAGAACAAATTCAGGCAGTTCTCGAGGTAGCAACACGCCAAGACAGATTCAAACTCTTTGAAGATATTGATTCACAGTTCAACCACCTCAAGGACTTTTTTACTTGTAACAACCTTCAATAAAACGTGCACCAATTTTTTCCTGTAACGCAAACTGCCAGTTTCTGGAGGGCAAATGCTCAGTTTCCCACATTTCTTTCACTTTATTGTAGGCAAGGGATTTGTCCTACTGAAGCACAGCTGAGAATTGATTTGGTTGTCATTCCAATCCATTACCAGTTGCAAGAGAAGAACCACTGTCTTTCCAAAACCTTTTTTACCTTTCCCAAAAGGCAAAATAGATATTTTTATTTTCTGGGTAAGCAGGTTAAAATTAGAGAGTAAAGGTTTTTGGCAGTGGCATCCATTTACAATAGCAAAAGCACCACAGTTTGAATCTAGGCTGCCATTGCACATGCACTGCTATTCTATTTAATATTCTTTTCATGGCACTCCTAAGTACATTTGATCTCTTTGATAGCTTCTTGGCAATACTTTTTCATTAGAAACATTATTATCTAAAAATCTTTTAATTTTCATTTTAATACTCATAACTCACTGTGAAGCCAGCTTAAATACTGCTAAAGCCACTTGGAATAGGGAACTCAAATCTACTAATGCCACGAATTCTACCTGCTGAATGCAACATTTTGAACTGCAAGTTGGGTGAAATAAAGATGCTGAGGTGCACATTGGTATTCTTAGGCAGTAATGGAAAGTTACTTTTCCCCTTCCCTAGTAAAGATTTCACCTTAAACAAGTCATCAGGGATCTTCAGTCTGCATTTCATAATTAGTTTTTTTCAGATGTTCATTTCACAAAAGAGTCGCAGGCTGTGAATAAAGAGAATAATCTTTGAAGCTGAATTTATTGGCAGTATTTTGTTCAGCAGTGACTTTTCTGAATCTCAAATCTAAAATTTTCATCACAATAATCATATCACGTGATGAAAATTTGTGAAAGAAGCAAATCACAGTATACCCTAGAAAATACAAAGACCTTAATGTGGCATATGCATTATCCAGAAGATCTGCTTCTGAAAGATTTGCTCTTCTGCACCAGAAATAAGGCAAAAAAATGAGTTCCTGGGAAACCAAGATTAGGGTGACATGCAAGTTGTTTGACTAACTACAATATGACTTGGTTTAAATTGTTTCTACTTAGCTTCACCCCTAGGTTTTGGTAGGAGACACACACCTTCTGATACTTGGTACTGATTGTCAATTCAAATTAAATTAAACCCTAACAGCAAAGTCTGTAAGACCCTGGCTAGGAAAGTCAAGAAAAAACTATTACTTGATATACTTGCAAAATAAATAATATTCTGCTGCTTTGGAGAAGCCTGGGACAAGAAGAGCAGAGCTGTCATCTGCTAGAACAGAGATAAATTAGCATGGCTGTGTCAGAGAGGCCAATATAGGACATTGTATTATGTGCAGTCTCAGGATGTCTTAATAGCTTCTTGCTCTCCTAGAAGCTTAAAGCTCACCCAAATTCCACACACATAATTCTTCATCCTACATAATGAGGTGATTGTTGCATCGTTGACAAATGCAAAATAAAAAATTCAGGCTTCAGCTATGAAATATGCTAACCAAGAATCAAAAATTATTAAACCCAAGCAACATGAGAGAACTGATTTACTTTGCATTCATGAAATGTTAAGTCATTTACATAGCAAGTGCAGAAGCATCTCTAACAACCACGCTAACGACTTGCCTTAAAAAATTTCCAAACCTCTCTGTGCTCTCCCTACCCAGAGGCTCCCAAGTGAAAGGAATCAAGGCTGGAGTCAAGTGCTGGTCGAGTGAAAGAGGTGAAGTGCATGAAGGAGAAAATAAGAGCAGACATCACAAAACATTTAGTTGTGGCTTAACTGACAGAGAACATTGTTGTTGCCCAGTGATCTATGGGTAATATCTGTTTACTAAACAAAATCAAGACTCACAGAAATGTCCCTTTGTCAATGTAATGATTTTCACTGTTGTGAAGAACTAAAGCTTAATGTTAGAGGATACTCATATCTGATTCTGCTGCTGGTAGATTTTAAAGTTACATAGGAAAAAAAATAACACTAATATTATTCAAAGTGTGA
Source organism: Hypocryptadius cinnamomeus (assembly GCA_013400635.1). Taxonomy (NCBI): domain Eukaryota; kingdom Metazoa; phylum Chordata; class Aves; order Passeriformes; family Zosteropidae; genus Hypocryptadius; species Hypocryptadius cinnamomeus. Next base: position 13,134 of record VYZP01026577.1, read on the forward strand.
CACGAAATCTTCCTTTCAGCAAAAGCAGCTTTGTCATTCAGGGACACCCTCTGCAACAAAGCAACCCTATTTATAAGCTGCCTGAAAAGCACCAAAAAGTTGATATAGCAGCTGTACCTGTGACTGCAGCTGTGCCCAAACTCGGAGTACAGCAGTGCCCAGGGATGCTCCTGTGCCCAGACTGCCCATCTATTAAGCTGTCAGAAGCATCCCTAGCACAATTTTGGCCTGTGCCAACTATAATTTTCTCATGCACTCGCAGGCACAGCTTGAGAGCTGGCACAGTTTCCAGTTCCTATGGGAATGTTTTGCAGGTTAAGAGACTTTTAATGGTATGGATGTGGGTCATTCTGTACCACCTGGCCTCAGTGCCTAAAATCTTCACAGACACAGTTACAAGATCAGAGACAACCTCCAATATAATAGTAATTGCAAACTAAACATTGTCGTGGGGGTTTCCCTTTTCCTGCCCACAACAGTTCTTGAGACACTTCACAACACTTTAAGCTAGTAAGTTTCTTAAAATAAATTCAGAGTGTGTTTAATGACAGCCATTTCCAGTATTTATCTATTGGAATGTCCTAGAAATTCAAGCTAAATAAACAAAAGCTCATATCATTCCAAGTGCTCTGATAAATAGCTGCTGAAAACTTCAATGCTTCTGATTTGGAGAGCTTACAGAAGCAAAGGCATTTACATTCTGAAGCTACATTTGTAAATTGTTCAAGCATCATACCATGACAACAATCTTATAGGATAAAATAATCTTTAATAACAGGGAGAGTAAGTCTATATTCATGCTCCTTGCTTCTAACAAGCATCAAAGCTGACTGTCCCTGCGACTCAACAGCAGTCTCTAAATACTGGATTTAGAGCTGTAATGCTGCAAACCCTCACATATGTGAGCAACTTGGCACAGACAAGCTGCCTCACACCACTGCTTCTTATTCTCCTCCTGTACCCAGCCCTTCATTATATGTCCATAAAGTGTATCCTACATCTTAATAAACCTTATTACAGTCAGCAGCACTCCCTGCAGAAACAATTTTTGCAGGACCACAGCACATCTGGCCCCATTAACCTGAGTAAAACTACTCTAAGATGGAAAGAATCTCCAAATCTTACATTCTCCATATGGACTGCTCTACAGCTCAGGGGGATAATGAAGGAATACCTCTGAGCATGCAGACAAACTCCTCCAGGATGGTAGAAGCCATCAGGTATTGCTTCAGAGGGGTAAGAGGAGTGATGGGACATGCACTACCTGCCTTGGTGACTTTGGAAGAACTCAAATCCCTACAAATATCCTGTCTTTTGGCCATGCTGCTCCCCAGGGCAGCATGCCTCCCCCTCAGCATCTCCTTCAGGACACATCCTCTCCTCCAGATCACAGCCCAAACACAAAACTGGGCTTAACCTTACCTGAAACAGGACCTAAATTCCTTCTCCTTAGCTAAATTTCTGAACCTGGAAACGAAGCTGCTGCAGAGCTTTCAGTAGCACTGTTGTTGCTGCAGAGCAGAAACATCTCCTTACAATAGAGGCAGCTACAGAAAAATCAAATGGCTTTTTTGCAGCCTTCCCATGAAAAGAATTGAACCACAGCAACAAAGAAAGGAACTTATTACCATGGTTATTGCTGCTATTTCTAGACAACGTGAATGGGCTTTTTAGGCTTTCATGAGAGAATTTACAGACTCTGGGGCAAGCACACTGTTAGTAATTGCAGTTGCATTCTGCCACTTGAGTATTTTTGGCAATTGAACTGTCAGAAACCATTTGATAGAAAAATGTCTCCTCATCATTAGTGCCAGCAAGGAGGATATTATGTGCCAAAGTACGAAGGGAAAAGTACTTCTGCTTTTACAAGTGAATCTTCTGCAGCTCACTGATTTCAAACTTCCACCCCCTTCCTGGTTCTATTCAGGTCTAAATTTTGAGGTTGTCACATGTGCTACCAGTGCCTTCATAGGGCTTCTTGGTTTTACACAGCAAAATGTGAGTGTTCTTTATCCAAATCCAATTGCCTGCCTCTCACAAAAAAAAAAAAAAAGGTACCATACTCCTATACCACAGCCTTTCTCACCAGATCTCTGTTTTCTCCTGTTTAGATCTTGTCTTTCTCTAACAAAACATTAGAGCTTTTTCAGAGCTTTGGTCTCAGAGAAGCCAATAGGAGCTGCAGGAACACATTTGAAAATTGGATTACTGGAAAAAAAAAGAGGCTCTGGAAACAGACTGGAAAATTCTGAGCTGCAAAATTAGAAACTAAGTAAAATCAGATGAATTTTATAGTCTTCCAGGCTTCAGATCTCAGAGTCTGTCCTTTTTCTTATGATCCTTATTAAAACCAATCACTATTTCTTTTTTAACCTAAGACACAGTAACTCCAACTGTCTGAAGTTTCTTCAGCTTGAACATTCAAGATGTTCCTCAGCATTGAGGTACCAGCTCTTTTCAATTTAGAAGCTTCTAATTACATTGGAACCATGAGCACATTTGTCAAGATTTATGAATCAATAGATCCCCACTCTGAGTAATGGGTTCCAATCACAAAGAACCTGCCCATCTTCATTTGAAGTACTGTTTGTTCAGTCCTTTCACCTCAGTCTTGCTTTAGCATCTCATCTGCTGCATAGTTTCACGAGTAACAATTTTCTTTTAATGAGTGTGTGCATTCAGCAATGAATTGCAGGAGTTGTAATCAACCAGAAAAACATCCACTTCCATGTTTATTCCTGTAAACAGGTTGCAGATGGGGAAAGTAGGTGTTTCAGTGGGTTGCTTCTTCTACTCACAATTCCTATTTTGTCTAGTGAAAATCAATAAAATTAAATGAATTATGCATTAAATAAAATAAATAAAATCTTTGAATAAGACAGACAAAACAATGGCTGATTTTGCATCTGTACCCCCTTGGAATTTGGAAAAGCAAATTATATTAATGAAAAACCAAAAGATATGCAAGACTTAAATGCTTTCAAGAAGGGAGATTTTGGCACTGGTTATTACACCTGCCACTGAACTGCATATTATAATATCCATGCATTTTCTGCTGACAGTGATTGAACACAAGGACTTCTGGCAGTAACCTTCTAAGCCAAAGAACTTTAGCAGTTCATTTAAGCTTATTTTAAACCTGAAAATTTTTAAACGGTCTTTATTGATCACTGAGGATAATAGACAGCTCTTCCAAAGGAAAGATGACATCTTGCTGACAGAGGGATGAACTTCTCCACTGTTTTGCCTTATGCCATGGTTTGACACTGGCCCAACACCAGGCACCCATGAAAGCCTCTCACTCACCCTCCCCTGCCACAGCTGGGCAGAGGAAAGAAAAAAAATTAATGAAGGGTTCATGAGTTGAGATAAGGACCTGGACAAAACACTCGGAGGGCAAAACAGACTCAACTTAAAGGCACAAGGTAAATTTGTAACTAACAGAGTCAGAGGAGGATAAATGAGAAGTAAAATAAGCCCTTAAAACATCTTTTCTTCCCTCAGCCATTCCCTCCTTCCCACCGACAGCACAGGGAGACAGGGCATGGGGGATTTGGTCAGTTCATCACTGAGGTTTTCTTTTGCTGCTCCAGGAGAGGAGTCCTTCCCCTGTGAGGCCGTGGGGTCCCTCCCATGGAGACAATTCCCTGTGAGCTTCTCCAGGGTGGGTCCACTCACGAGCAGCAGCCCTACAGCACCTGCTGCAATGTGAATTCCCCCCACGGGCACACAGTCCTCCCAAAACTGCTGTGGTGTGGGATTTTCCACAGGGCACAGTCCTCCAAGGACAGGCTGGTAGCAGGGCCCTCCCCTCCCACTGGAGCCCAGCCTCCTCCAGGCATCCAACCCTTGCTTCCCTCATATGTTCTCCCCTCTTCTCTGACTGGAAGAAAAACTGTGCATCCTTTGTTTTGATTTTCTTCACAAATCTGTTATCACAGAGGCTTTACCATCCTCTGTAACTGGTCCAGTTTTGGCCAGCAGCACGTCCATCCTCAGGGACTGCCTCTGCTGGGCATGGTGGAAGCTTCCAGCAGCTTTTCAAAGAAGCCACCTCTGTGGTCCCCCAGTACCAAAAACCAGGCCATGCCAAACCAACACACCTCATCAGGGGATAATTTTTGCTAGAGGAACTGGATAAATGAACCAGGACATCTAGATTCAATAGTCAGTTCTGCCTCAGACTTCTCATGTAGCGTTAATCTCCTTCAGCTTTAGTAAAATGGAGATAATACTATTTCCTGCAGATCCTGCCTGTCTGAGCTGAGGCAGATTTACTCACTATTGCTGCACTACTGCCTAAAGTGAAGGTCTATTTGCTTGAGAGCTCTGCCCCACCAGCTCCTGCAGATGCTTTCAACATACAAAGAACTTCACCTGCAAACTCCAAGGTCAGGAATGTTGCTGATTTTGCCTGGCTGACATTGAGGCGTTGGTTGTGTGGTTGGAGGAGAGGGTGGCACCTCAAAAAAATCTAAAACAGCCCCAGAAACTTAAGTGACATTAAATAGATAAATAAGCTACAAAGATAGTGAAACATTTAAGGGTCTATACCAAAACATGCAACACAGAGACAGAATTCACATGTATATGGATGCAATTAAGTTTGGGTTCTGGAAACCCAAAAAGGCAAAATTCAAATGCACAGTGCTAACTGCAAACTGTACCAAGATTATATTTTAAGCAGGAGTGGATTGAATCAAAATACATAATTCACAGTTTCTTCCTAATCCATTTCAAAGTGAAATATTAATCAACAGAGGTATTTCACTCCACCATTTATTTTTGTATCTCAGGAAAAAAAGAAAAAAAAAGTTTTATCCCTCTCTCCTTTACTGCTTTACAGAGGAGTAGGGCTCAGCAGTGCTCATTGCCAGCTTACAGACTTTGCTTAGGCCTGTGTTAAGCACCTTCAAAACCAGACTGTAAATCACCCTGAGTTTAACTCTGGAAGGGAAATGAATTTGCCTATAAAAGCAGGATATCTGCTGTGCATTTCAGACCTTAAACTCTAAAGTTAGGATGTTGCACTGGAACTTTTCAAACTCAGATTAGTTATGTCTTTGCTAATGAAATTTAATCTTTTCCCAACTTGAATTTATTAACTCAAAGGCCAACATATGCAAAGTAGTTCAGGCTAAATTTTAGGCTTCTTCCTCATCCTTAAAAAACTCATTTAATTCATTTGCAAACAACAGAGTCCAATATCATCCCTAGGATTTTGAGTTAATTACCTTGGAAAATGTACAGCCAAAGATTGCTGGACATTCAGAGGGCAATATTTGACCTAAAATTGGGTTTGTCATGCTAGAAAGCTGCCACTGAAATTCTTTTCTCTGAGTACTGTTGTTCACACCTGAACTATTTCTAAACATTTTTAAAACAGTCCCTACAACTTAGCAGAAATTCTCACTAAACCAAATGACAATTAAGCCTCATTAAAGACCCTCCAGCTCTCTTTCGCTGTATGCTCCTCAGAAAATGCAGAGCAATCATCAGGTTGTTTCATATAGTCCTGAGAGAAGAAAAGATTGCCATATATTTTCAGTTACTTTATTATGAATTTTATAAGGATATATGATGTTATTAAGGGTTCTGATACACAGTCAGGTTCCTTCCTTTGTCAGAATAAGATAGGCTATTTGCAGTTACTGAACATGATGGGTGAGACAGAATTGCTGCTGTTCTCTGCTTGTGGATTGCATGTAGGGCTAATGTGCAACCCTAGGCATGCTTAAAAGATAAACAGCAATTTTTAATGCACTGCCATCAGGTTTTCACTGAGTATTTTCTTCACTCTCTGGAAACAAATGATGCTTTGGGAGCCTTTTGATCAATGGGAATGGCTGTTCAGCGGCTATTTCAGCCACGTGAGCTCTGTGCTTTGCTGAGGACGTGGCTTGGAAGGAAAGACATCTCTAACTACAGAGAAATAGCTGATTAAGTGCCCTCTCCCAAACGAGCATGCCATTATTTATCTTGATAAACAGCCTCTCCATGGAGGGAAAAACAAGCCAGCTGCACTTCCAGAGCCCAGCTCCTGCCAGGCTGGGCTCAGCACTCTGCTGGCACCTCTGGACCCTCTCTGCTCCTCACATACAAAGAGGCCAAGACTTGACACAGCCCCTGGTGTCCTGCCACAGAGCTTGGTGTGAGGAGAGAGGGTACAAATTGCCCAAACTGCACTGTTCATTTACAGTTCAAACACAAGACAGAGCCAAACATCTGATGAAGAATGCATACAGCTTATGTGAAAATGTAATTTCTGCATCTCAGCCCTGTCTTTCTGGCCAGACACCTGGAAACTCTTCTCTAAGGTACATGCAGCTGCCACCAGTGGGGCTGGCTAACATTTCTGGCAGCACTGGTGGGACAGAAAAACCACGGGCAATGGTCCAAAAACCCTCTGCCAGCACTGCCCTCCCTTTCCCAACGCTGGTGCAAGAC
>VYZP01026577.1:19763-47959 GCA_013400635.1 Hypocryptadius cinnamomeus
CAAATGTGCCACAGACTCTGTTACTGTTTCAAGCAGAGCTGAAAGTGGGAAGCCAGCATGCAAGGATAGGGCATTGGGCAGGAAAAGCAGCCCTTGCTCTCAGCTCTGTGCTGTCAGGAACACCAACCACTCGCTTTGCAAAAATCACATTACAACAGTCAGTTTCCACNAGACTTGACACAGCCCCTGGTGTCCTGCCACAGAGCTTGGTGTGAGGAGAGAGGGTACAAATTGCCCAAACTGCACTGTTCATTTACAGTTCAAACACAAGACAGAGCCAAACATCTGATGAAGAATGCATACAGCTTATGTGAAAATGTAATTTCTGCATCTCAGCCCTGTCTTTCTGGCCAGACACCTGGAAACTCTTCTCTAAGGTACATGCAGCTGCCACCAGTGGGGCTGGCTAACATTTCTGGCAGCACTGGTGGGACAGAAAAACCACGGGCAATGGTCCAAAAACCCTCTGCCAGCACTGCCCTCCCTTTCCCAACGCTGGTGCAAGACACCATCAAGCTCAAGTTAAGAGGAGCAGACCAGCAGTGCTGCCTCAGGCTCACAGCAGCTCTTCTGCTCCACTCTCAGAAAGCTGCTAAAACAGAAGAGACCCCACTTAGATGGCTCAAGAGACATTAGATGGATCTGCCTTGCTCTTTTCAGGGCTGTGTTTCTGCCTCTTTGTGGCTCAGAGGTCTTAGGAGCAATCACTTGTGCCCTGCTGCCCAGAGGCATTACAGAGGGTCACGGCCATGCAGATGGATGATGTCCCTCAGGTGTGGCATGAGGGACAGCAGTCACCAGGAAGGTGCACCCCATTGCACCCTGAACCAGCCAACCTGAGGTGCAGACACCTGGCTGTCTATCCCCCTTTGATATTCTGTATATATATATATATATATATATACACACANGTGGTGATGTTATGCCTTTAAGTCACATAATAAGGTGTGGAAAAACAACTGTTAACAGAAGTAACTGGATTTAACTTCCCACCCTGTTCACCTCAAGTGGCAGTAAATGAAATTACCAAAAGCTGCCTCCCCAGACAGCTACAACAGCTCAGCTGCTGAGCCACAGTCACAAATGTAAGACCAGTATCAAGTCAGCAAGGTGACACCCACCATTAATTGCTGAGCTTCTGCTGGAGGAGAAAGCAACTAAAAGGCTGTTTTTCCAAAGTGAGATAGCCTTACGCCCCACAGAAGGAGCATGGGGACAGGGGTGAGTGCTACAGAGAAATCCCACACTTCTGGAAAATTATTTGTACAAGAAGTTAGGGTTTTCCCTGTTTGCATCCAGCACGAGCCAAGATGGCAGGACACAGCTTCACACAACAGCTGAGCTAAACTGGCATTTTAGGTTCAGGCCTTGCTTTCCATCGCTCCTCCTCCTTTGTGTCAAAAAGCAGCATTAAGTCAAAGTTTTTAGTCCATACTCCATGTAGTCCCACAGCATGGCACAAAACCAGCTCACTGCTACTGAGCTCCTCTGCTGTGAGGGATTTATATTTCCACTCAAAAACTTTTAGATATCCATAAATCAAGAGAGTCTAGAAGAAAAAAAAAATCCCTGAATTAGACCAATACTCCAGTGTTTGTTAATTTAACTTCCAACTTCTCAGCCAGTAGCCTAATTCAGAGACTGCCATCAAAAACACTATTACATTTATCTGTGTCTTGCTTCAGATTTTCTTAATGTACTTAACTACAATCTCTAACACACAGAGTGAGGTTTGGATAAATCCTGTAATCTAATCAATCAGTTAATTCCAGTTCAAGCCAAAAGGGGGGTGAGGGAAAGCAAATCCTAAAACTTTTCATTACGTATTTCTCTCAAAAATAAATCACTACCTAATGGATTGCTAAACTCATGCACAAGTAAATTACCAGCAGATAATTAAGAATTAATAGCCTTCTGTGATCAGAGGTTGCTATTCACAATGAGCTGACAGAGATTATGAAAAAAGGCTTTTTCTATAAAATAAATTGAAATACAAATGTTTCTACACCACACTGCATATGAAAAACTAAAAAAGAATATCAGAAATGCAATCACATTTACTCATTCTCTCCGTGGCATATGAGAATTTTAAGTAAACTAAAGCCTTATTTCCATATTTGTTTGGACTGCCACGTTACAACCTTGTTGTTGTTCCCCTCAATGAACCCTGAATGAATCTCTAAAGCCAAAGAATGGCTCCAGTGGTTCCTCATGATAAATCTGTTATCTTGGATATCCAAGATGAGTATGTACATGGAAAAAAGTGTGAGGCTTGCCCAGACACACCATGCAAAATCCTGTCTGATAGGTTTAAAGTTAAACACAGAGATGCACACAGAACACACAGCATAGCTGATACCACATGGGAGAGATCATGAAGGAGCTCAGAGCTGCATGTTTAAAGTTAGTGGTGTCAGGGAACCTCTCCAAGCCAGGATCACACCCCAAACCTTCACACCAGACAGCAACACTGGGTAAGGCTTCTGCCACCCAGGCAGCTGTTCTGCATCAGCAAATCCTGGCAGCTCTGCCAACACCTCTAGGAACTGCTTTTGCTCATACAGGGTGAAGTCTGTTCAGCAAGGGACTGCAGCTTCTTGAAAAATCTAAATAATCAGCTCAGCTTAAGCAACACCTCCTTTGCTGCAGTCAGGCACTGCCCCACACAGCCCCACAGGGGCACACTTGGGCTCAGCAACTCCTTTAGAAGCACCAGTTTCATCCCCTGTGGACAAGTAAACACAGCTTCAGGGTGGAAACCTCAACTAGTCTAAGTGACAAAGGCCTCAGTCCCCTTCCCTGCACCTTCCAGCTTCCTGTGGTCCTTCACTGCCTTGGCACTTGCAGCTGGGTGGGGATGCCAAAGCAGGGGTGCAAGAGACAACAGCAGTAAACCAAAGTGACTAATTCTCTTAAGTCAGCTCAGGGGACCAAATCCATTTTCTCTGTGGCCAAATGAGAGGCAGGACTGCTGCTTTTAAAACCACATTCAAACACTGCAGTACAGTTATGTTTTTGGGTGCCAACGTTCTGATCTGCAAGACTGATCTAGAACAGCCTTGAACACACCTTCAGACGCTGTAGTATTATATTGAGCTACAATACAGAGCAATGCTCTCAGAAACAGGCTCATTCTGCTCTCCATAAGGCTGCAAGTTTCAGAAAACATTAAGGAGCATCTACAGAAAACAAAGCACAGTTCTTTAATTTTGGTTTACCCTGCTACAGCTTCACCCTTGTGACCTTTCAGACCAAGATCAGGCAAAAAGAAGTTAAATATAACAGCTTTAAGAAATAGGATTATTTTTTTCCCTCCTGATTTTACTGGAAGACCATCAATATTGGATGAACTCCTTTAGATGTACTGTGCCCAGAGCCACTGAATACCAAATGCTAGAGTAGCTACGCTTCAAAGAGAATATTCTGTCATAAGCTGAGTTTTAGGAAGGCCAGTTCCCTATCAGACTGCTGCCAAGAATCTTGCAAAAAAAACCCCAAAAAACAAAACCCTTGTCCATGAAGGCTCTGCTTCATTATTTTGTGAGAAATAGGGCTACTCCACAAGCCAGTATTAATAAGGCAAAAGTACAGGATAGCATTAAACACCACAGGACAGTAACCATCAGATAAAAAATAGTAATTCGGTGTTACCAGCAATAAGGGACATTTTTCTCCACAATTCCTCTTAGAATTTGCATGCATGTGGCTGTGGACAATCCAGCAGCATATTTAAGAAATAAAAAAAATAAAATTATTATTCACTTCAGTTCTGTGTGAGCATCCACTGGACCATAAGCTTGTGGAGAAGTAGGAGACTGCACACAGCACAGACAACAATGCTGCCTCAATTCAGTAATTAGAACCAGAACCAGAATTAGAAAGGCAATTCTTATTAGGAGACCATTAAAAAGCTTCCTAGTCTACAAGACTGGGGAGGGGAGAGAAGCAGAAGGATTTCAAAATTTTCCCCTTTTCTGTGTAATCTGAGATTTCGAGTTCCTACTCTTATCAAACAAGCTTATGTGTGCATCAATGCACTGTTGCTCTGGCAAATCAGCCTTAAAGGAAACTGTCTCCAAACAAAGAGCATCAAAGAGAAAATACAGCCCAGTCTCAGCAAGCACAAAGCATGTTCAGTCTGCCTGGGCCCACCAAGATGTTCAGGGCACTGAGAGATTTACTTCCCTGGATGCTTTTGTTCACCTCTACCTGAAACAGATTACTTTATTGATCCACTCTAAGAATGTGGTCTTTAAACCACTATTTAAACCACAGAAATGAAGATTTCCTTTGTCTCTGCAATTTATCTCCAGTCCAGAGAGCAGCCCACCACACTGACCGCCCAGGCAGGCACCCTGTGGTGTTGTCAGCCCTCCCCTGTAGCAATAGCCAGACATGATCTCTACATGAAAATTCTGAGGTTGTTTTCTAAAAGCTTTACTTGGCCCAAACAGCTTCACTATTCTTCCTGTAAATTCTTGTCTTGCTCTTGCCTAGTTAGATATGTAATCAATTGTTTGCACCCTCCTTCCCATCCATCTCTCACTACAATACAACAGAACTGTCAAATAAGATTTATTGCCATCCAATTGTAGGAACAATTCTAATCAATGCTTACTATGAAAATTTTAAGAGTGAAATTCCACTTTTCTCTTTTCTTTTGCAGGGTGGTCCAGTGAACAGCATGCAAGAGCAGACCTCTGCAGAGCAGATCTCTGCTGCCAGCTTTGCCCAGGCCACCTAGGGGATCCCCAAAATGTGACTGTTTCTACACCCTTAAATACCTGAAATAATGACGCTGTCCTTAACATGAACAGATTTAATGATTATTTGTAGGATTTATTTCCCTTTTTCTTTCTATTATATCACTGATGCCCATGATGAACTAAACACAAGGCATCCAGAATGAATCAGAGGAATCCTTCTTCTTCCTCACCTCCCTTTATGCCTCCAAATCTCTAAACAGATGCCAGCAAAGATTTCTGTGTGGTGGGTGGCTGTTGGGAAGTTTTTTTGCAAATGGAAGCTTAACACATCTGCAAAAAAAGTTTATGATAACTCATGAACTAGCATTACAGAGGTGTTGCAAGCCTGATTCAGTTGCTTTAGCTGGCCTTGCTGCTATGGAACTGAATAACCTAGAAGACAGCTGTGAATTAATTGCATATGAGACATCCTGTATGAAACATCATCTAACTTGGAACAGCTTCCTAATGTGCCAGAAATCTAAACTCCAATTTTCAAGCACTATTTTTAAGTATCTAGTAGATAAACATACCCTTAAGTAGTCTTTTGAATAAGGATGAAAAACTAGCAATAACTACACTAATGGAAATTTAATGTAACACTTTCACAAAGTTTTCCTAAGAACCCATCTCATGCTGGGATTGCCCAGAGCCTTAAGCACACAATCCCCTCAGTGGGACCACACACATCACACTGGTGAGATGGAGCACCACACCCCACGAGGATGCAGCCAAATGCACAGCTGAGGAAGTGTGCAGATTTCAGGGATGAAACTATAGCATCAGTGAAGACCAGTTTGAGACCTTTAAAAAAATCTATTGTGTGGATTTAACTTTTTGAATTTTCCAGAGTCTCAAGTAAATGGTCAGTTGTATTTCCCAGCTATGTTTCCCACGAGGTCCCCATGCAAGATAACCAGTAAGGGTAAAACACTTCCATGTTCTGGAGTCCCTTGTAAGCTGTTTCTATGAATTCATCTCCAGAACAAAAAGTCAATATGCCGTTGGTTTTCTGCCCACGGCACCCCTCATCACTCGTTTGATATTTACTTTATTTTTAATTAAAAAGATGTATAGTCCCTTCGAGGGCACTAAAACAGAGCAACTGTTCAGAAAAATCAATACAGGCAGGGTTGTGGCTCCCCATAGGAAGTTTAATTCTTGACAGCAGATCTGCAGCAAAACAGACAAGAGTATAAAGCAATCCCCAGAGCTTCAGCATGACCCATTCCAAGCACCCCACAAAAACTGGGCTGCACCATTTCCTGCAGCCTCTGCTCCAGCCCTACAAGCTCTGCCACTGAAAAGCCCACACTGAGCAAGAAAAGAAAATTTGGTGGTCATTATATACTAACAAAAAAGACTAAAACACCGCTGTAAGAAGCTGGAAATGCAGAGGGCACTGCTGATTATAAACCTGCCTGGCCAGAACCTCCAGCTGGGTATGGACAGAGTAAGGTAGAGGGAAGAGACAAGCAAACACCACTGAGAGCTGGCATTTTCCAGCCCCTATATGTGGGAATGAAAATTTGGCTGCTTCAGGGGTACAGGAACATAGCATTGCTACAGCACCCACCCTTACTCCTCCAAAATCAAGACATGTTTTGCACTTGTAGAACAAATTTAGAAATTTTAAAAGTAACCTGATCACTAGCAATTAGATATCTTCTGGAACTCATATCTTTAGCTATCCAGCATAATTTTGATGAGTTCCTGAGACTAACACAGGTAAAAAAGTATCTAGGAAGTATAACACACTTGTAAATAAGATGAGTTAAAATCTGACTCCATCAGCAATTTGTTCTCATGAGTGTAAGATGTTAAAGACCCTGATTTCTGTCCATGTACACACATTGAAAGGAGTAACACTGCATTTATTTTTGTGTTTTCCTCATTCACCTATACATTGATAAAAGCAAGTCTGACATAACTTCTAGGATAACACTGAATTTTAAATTCAGACATTTGGCATTGGCTCAAGAAATGAGTGAGGCCTGGAGAAAAACATTTCATTTGAAACCAAATGTCTCCCTTCTGAAACCAAAGTGGTTCTAGCTATATTTCCCTGGCTTACTAATAACACAGTGGCCTATACAAGTTTTCTCCCACATATCTCTTGTGTCTGAGCCTGTCTTCAGACACCTGGACACAAATTAAAGTTGTCTTTTTTTTAATAATAACTGAAAGGTTGGAAGGGGTGTTCTGATTTCATGTGCCTGCCCTGGATGGGGGTAAGCTATTTATGCCTTGAAAAATGACTGGTTAACAATAAAAAAGAAAAGATGGTACATGCCACAAATAGAGTAGATGCAGCTTTCCAGGTACTGTCTACAGCCAAGCACCAGCCTCTCAGCACTAAAGATGAGTCTCTGAGATAATGAATCTATCCAAAAGCACAAAAATATGCACAACAGGGCTGCATCATAATAGGCATTCTAACTCTACTGAACTATTTTAAATGACATAGCAAAATTAAATTTCATTGCAACTCACTTGATCAATCAAGTGGAAACAGCAATACTTTTAATGTTTGCAAAAGACATCAGCAGACTGCAAGCGAAATGTCTTAGCATTTGTCTTGCCTACAGACAGAGATTTTCTTTTTAAACTGCAAATATAGGGAGCCTTTATATGAAATATCCAAAATATTTAGGAATGAGACAGTACAAAACTTGTTTATAGCAACTGCTGATCCCAAAAGGTAAGGCCTTCAAAAATGCCAACTCCTCTGACAGACTACAGGAATACTAAAGAAACCAAGGCATTTTTTCTAGATACACAAAATGAAATAAACTGCCTCACTGAGAAATGTTCCCAGGAACACAGTAATGAGATGTAGCAGTAGATCCTGCTGCAGCCTTAATTACATGGGTCACAAGTGAAAAAGGATGACTGCCAGCACACAGCAAGTGCAGTAGCCTTGGAATCATAGAATCATAAAATCCTAAAACCCTTTATGTTGGAAAAGGCCTCTTAAGATCATCGAGTCCCATCATTAACCCAGTACTGCCATGTTCACCACTAAACCATGCCCCTTAAATGCCACATCCACTTTTTTGAACACTTACAGGGTTGGCAATTTTACCACTTCCCCTGGCAGCCTGTTCCAATGCCTGACCACCATTTGCAGTGAAAATTTTTTTCCTACAATCCAATCTAAATCTTTCCCTGTGAAACTTGAGGCAGTTTCCTCTTGTTTTATTGCCTGTTATTTGAAGAAGAGATGGAGTCCCACCTTGCCACTCCCAGCTCATCCTCTTCACAAGACACAAGTCATCAGTGAGAGGTGAGAGTAGTGGCTGGATAATTGCATTGAATTTAAGTATTCAGTAGAGTTAAGTTGTGGGTTTGCTCTGTTAATTCTGCACCCTGCATGGTGAGTATGAAGCCCTCTGTGCTGGGTACCACCATCAGCCTGCCAGGGCAGGGTCAGGAAAGCCACCAGGACATCATTCCTCTGATACCACTGGCTGCACGAGAGAAATTAAGGCTCAGGGAACTAAGTCACACTTGCACAGTACCACATCCATATGTTTTATATTAATGCATGATGAAAGTAATAAAAAAAGGTATAATTAAACCAGAGGAGAGTCCAGTAAAAGTTTTTAAGGCAAAATGAACTTGCACTGTTTGTTTCTTGCCAAACCAAACTCTTGAGGTTCATCTAATTTTTTTTTCCCCTTCAAGCTGCCCTTCCTTTCACCTTGCCTTTTACGAGGCCCCATTTAGAAAGGTGATCCCTGAACTCCCAGACTGGGTCTTTCACAAAGCCCAGAGACAGAGCGGTTCACTCGAGTACAGGCCATCAATTCTGGAAAGAGACCTCTGCGTCTGGATTCAAAAGGGAAGTTGCTGAACATCTTTCCAAAAACAACACTTTAAAATGTGTGCTTAATGTGTGGATTAAAGGGAGCTGGCCTGAGCTGCCAGCTCAAGGGGAAAATAAGAGCTCTGACTTAGCAGTTTAGAGCACATTAATGTTAAAGCCACGAGGAAATCTTGTGCTTGCATTCGTAGCCAGGGCATAAGCAAAGGCAAGGTTTCTGCTTTTTCACTTGTGGTTAGCAGGCCTGGGGGACTAAAATAGCCAGCTAAGATGTTACTTTACACAGCTGGTCTCCAGTGCTGCTGCTGGTCCATTGTTTGGGTGGCTTCAGGCTGATGTCACACAAAAAAAGTAAGACCAATGCTCAGTAAATAATTTAAACCTGCAGCCATCAAAGTGGTCATATGCCTCCCCAGAGGGAAACTCAGACTACAAGCGGAGAAAATCCTTGCTAGCCAAGAGCTGTTTGAGATTTCTTGAAGACTTTAATCTGATGCGCATTTCGTTTACATCTGTGCCTGATTTTATTGCAGAAAATCAAGTAGATTCAATGTTGACATTTAGAGATAACACAGAAGATCTGCCCTTTTGAATTTTCTAAAAGTCATGGATAGGTCATTTTGGCTTAGCAGTCTGTGCTTAGGAGTTCTGCTTAAATTGCAAGAGACTAGGAGGTGTTATACCCAAAAGATGGGAGAACCTTGAAATGACATTCAGAGATCTGAACCTGAGACTATGTAAATTATCTGAACCATTTAAATTGGCATATCCTGAAATATAGGATCACATACTCCTACCATTTACATTCCTCCTGAACCCCTGACTTGAGTGGCACTACAGCTAATTTACACACATTTGAGTGAGAGGCAAACAGTAGCTTTGTAGGAAATTCATCACTTCCGAGTTTCAGCCATTCACTCCTAGGACACAGCATGGTCACGATTTCCTTAAAGCCAGTCTATGACAATCACTACACTGGCACAGCTCACAAAAGAGCCTGAACCACGAGTCACAAAGAGAAAAGCTACTTCAACTGTGTTTGAAATTTAATTTTTTTTTTTTAAATATGTGATTTCAGACTGCAGACACAGAATATGCCCAGATAATTAGAGAACTCTGTGAAAGTAACACTCGTGATCCCAGCCCATTAGACTGCAAGTCAAGACAGTCACATCTCCACCCAACCACCTGAGGAATATTAGGCTGAAGGTCACCATCAATGTCAAATCCAGTCTCCTGAAATTGTAGGTACCCATGAATCAAGGCATTTAATCTGCAAAGGTCCACAAAATATATTCGCTCTCCACTATTACTCACCACAGCAAAACCTCTAACAAATGTCATGCATTTAGTAGCACAGGGCTGGCCACAAACTGTTTAATGTGCCAGATGAAAAACATGGAAAGGTCAAAGGCAGAGTCAGGGTATCTACAATTTTGGGAAGCTGAGTTGGTTAAACATCAAAATTGATTTTAAAGCTCCTAGAAAAACAGGCTTTCACCACCTGCTACAGCAACATGCACAGTCTCAACTCAGCAAGAAAATCAAGAACTAAGACAAGTTCTCCTTGAACCTTAAAATATGCAAATTTAAACTTGTTTGTAATTCATCACAGCCTTTTGAAAATCAAGTATTTTCTATCATTTAATGCACACTCCTCTTCATACATCTCACTTACCAAAAAGTCTTACAGAGATCCTTTCCCCAGTCCTCTTGCACAGCATTTACAAAGCCCTGGTTTAGCTACAGGCAGGTGAAGTCTACCTCAGAGTGCCAAAAGCTGCACCAGTTGCTGGAGTATCTTCTATTACATAGATATATAACAAAGGAAGGCCAAAAAACCAAAATATAACCAGAACTTCTATCTTCTAATCCCCAATTTGGATTCCTGATCATAACCCTAGACATATAAGCTCTCTTTTCTTTACTACTGAATGCCTGAACTTGTTGGACTCCTTCGGTATTTTTAATTTTAAATTTTTATTGACTTTAGTGTTCCTTGCCAAGATTGAAAAAGAAGACTTTTTGCTGAAGATTAGGATTTGAAATTGGCATGCATTTCTTGGGCTTATTTGACAGGCTAAAGCCAAACTGATATCAGTCTTCTGGGAAACATGAACCTCTGGGGAGGATGAACACTGTAAATCTGAAAGACTTTGTCCAACTATAAATACTATATTTTGAGAGTCAAGACCATCATTAACTTGGCAAAACTCTAGATGCACATTGTAGCACCTGAAAATGGTATCATATCACTAATAAAATATGGAGAATGATTTTTGATCTGCAAGCACACATAAGGTAACAATTCTGAAAAGAAAGCTATGATGAAGTTTCCAAGTGATGATCCCTTTAAAGTAAAAGGCAGTCACTTAAAATTAAGGCTCAAATATAGTTCAGTAACCAGAGTGCCAGGATTTTGATTCTGCAGGGACAACACTGATGATGTTTTAATTAAGCCCTCTACTAATCCTCACGTCTCGAGTTTCAGACTGCCTAATTCGTTTGCAGAAGGGTGATGAATTTCAACAAGGGAAGTCATACACTGATTTTAGATACTGGTAGGGTTACGTGGCTCCAATTTTAGTTGAAAGCCGGTTATATTTTTTGCTGACTTATATTCAGTTACTTTAGTGAGGTTTGTTACCACACCCCAAGAAACAGAAAATGGATTTTGCCAAGTTAACAGTATTTTTCTCTTTTGTTGTTGTTGCTGAAAAAGCAATGAAGTTATAAAGTTGTTATTAGAAATCTGGCAGCTACGATCCTTGTCAGCTTTTCTTGGCTGCAATATATTTAGCATTGCTTAAACAGCTTGCAAGAACCTGTATAAGCCCAGAAAACAACTCCTCTGAGTAAGCTGATTTTCCACAATGACAGTGAAGGTTTCATGCCCATTAAGTCAATTTAACCAAGTCACTTCCCTGAAATGTAACTTAACTCTATAGAGGAAAAATAACCTTAGATATTCTGTATCAAACACAGTGGGAAGTTCTATTTAATCTTCTCTGGTCATCCTTTGTTATAAAGATCACTTGTTGAAGACTCATAGAAGGCAATGCCCAGATATCCCCCCATAGAGAAGAGCTGCTTTGAGGATCAGGAATCATCTGACTAATGCAGCTGATCATCTTTCATTAAAAAAATGTTCACACTGAGAATGAGAAAAAGAAGGTACATCCACAGCAAAGCAACTACAGAAAAGAAAAAGAAGGCCCAGCAATCTCTTTGTCTACTTTCTTCTCATCTCTTGTCCAACCCTGAGACTCCAGTGTACCTCCTGTGCACACTCAGGTACCCAGAGCTGACAAAAGGCTGGTTTTCCTCCTGCTTGATCCTTCAGAAAACTGAGAAGCATTAACACACACTGCAATTTCTGTGAACAAGGTTTGTCACCCCTGTTTCCCTTCTAGCAGTCAAAGAAGCAACAATCTGTCTTTCCAACAACAGTTTTCCAGATCCTACTACGTGTATCTTTACCTCAGAACCAAAGAATCAACATCAGACAAGAAGCTTTGAATTCAGCTCCTCCAGGGGTGATGCAGGCTCAAGCCTTCCCCCTGTACCACCTGTGGCTGCACATGAAGCACATTTTGGGAGAAAAACACAAGATCTGCTGTAGAAGGCAGGAGTCTGAAAGCAAGCTTAGCCATATGAGGGAAGAATCACTTCAGGGGCTGGTGAGATCCTCAGCGAGGCAATCTCAAACAGGGAGGCTTGTGTTGGTGTCTGGCTGCTGATCAAGGAGCAATGAGAGATGCAGGAAGGAGAGAGAAAAACTGGGAAAAGCCAGAACATCACCAACGATGAATTGAGGCTGCAGTTTTACTAGAGGCCTAGGGAAGTTTGGAGAAAGACTACCGTGATCCCCATCTCTGTCCCACAAGCTGCACCAGTAAAGCATCCCTCTGGACATCCCTTTCTTTTCCTCTTTGAAACAAAACCCAAAAGAGCTCAAACAAACCAACAAAAACTTTGATACACAGCTAAATTTCCAGTAAATAATGTGGTTTTGGAGTTCCAGATGGTGAAGTGCACATTTGGACTTTCCCCCTCACAAGGGCTGGCAGATCCCCCTCCATCTGACAGACTCTGCTCAAGATAAAGGAGAAAAGTTGATTGAATTGAAGCAGCAGGGAAGAAGCAGGTCTGAGATACAAACCTGTGGCATTCCTTGATCAGCAGCTTTTACACAAAACATGCCTGGATCAATCTATGCTGATAAGCTGTAGATTGTGGGCATTAAATTCAGCCACGTCTCATAGCAGTCACAAAAGATTATGGTGCAAAGTCAACAGTATTGACAATTACTGCAGTGCCTGAATTCCAAGGCCTCTGCTGTGTAATTTGGAGGTTACAGTGCTGCAGAGGAGGCTCAATGGGTTCAAAAGAGAATTTTAGATAGAGTTTTAACAAATCCAAATTTCAAGCCTGACAACTATTTCTTGTACCAGAAAATAAAATTTAATCAGTGCAAAAACTTGAATGAGTTCATTAAAAAAAAAGCTTTTCTGACCTGGTATTTAAATCCACAATGTTAATTAGATGTATCCCTTTAAACTACTCTCAGGAGAATCCATGTTCAATTTTACTGTGTATTATAATTTTTATCACTGCTTTACCCATATAATGCAAAAATCCCCTAAAAACTCCAGAAGTGAGTCTAGTTCACTCAATGTAAATACATTACATTTGCCTTGGTTTGTCCCCTCTCAATCTTTCAGGTTTATTGCCACCTTTAGACCACCCCATCAGAACAGCTTGTGGGAAGCTGCTCTTCAGGAACCCACAATTTCTGTGCCCACTGCTGCCTCACTGGCAGGACTTGCACTTGGCTGTGACCACTGTGACTTCCATGGGTTACTCAAGTCCTAGTTTAATGCAATATCGCCCTCTTATTTCTCTTTCCCTCTCCACTTCTGCACAGGCATCAAAGCTGCAGTCATCACCATGGAAACTAGCTGGAGAATTAAAAAAAATAATAAAAGCCTACAGAGTCATGCAAAGCTTGTGCACTGCCACCCACTGGGTACTGGCGTTAGGGAGCCTCCAAGTACAAAGCAGCCCTGCTCAGTGTAAGCAAAGATCCTCTCGCTGCAGTGCCTGCATTCAGACCCAAATATGTGCATTTTTGGCACCAATTAGTCTCTCCTTACAGGGCAGGATTTGCTTGTAGTGCCCAGATCGCCCTGGTAAAACTCAAGGTTAATAAACTCAGACTCCCTGTCCCATGTCAACATAGGAATCTCTTGTTTTCATGCAAGTTTATTCATGATACACTGTTCCATCCTCTGCAGTGGCTTATTCCCAGAGTGCAGGCATGGGAATCCTGGGAAAACACACCCTTGCAATTCCAGAGGGAGCTGCAGGGCTGGGGTTTATCAGGGATCAGGCCATGAACCTGCAGCTTCTTTCTACGAGGTATGAAATGTCCAAGAAGATTTGGGATTTTAGGGAGCTTGCTTTTGTTGATTCATCATGGTTTTTGTTACTGGCCAATAGTAACTAATAGCAGGTTTTACTTTAGGAAGATCTCCATGGTGATCTGAGCCTGCTGACATCAGCTGGGTTTTTTTTGGTGTGGATTTAAGAACAATAAACATAGCCTAATTAAAGGGAAAAAGACCTCAAAAAATTGGACAGAGGAGGAAGAACTCCTGTATATGCTGCAGTTCAGCTCAGTCTTCCAGAAAGAAGCAAAATACTCTAAAGAAATCTCTCTGATATAATTTATGTCATTAGAATAATTTAGAAAAGCCTTGACTACTTTTGCAGTAAACAATAGGGCATGCCATAAAGAAAATTAGTTGATAGGAAGAAAAGCAAAAACAAAATGAAAAAAAAAGGAAAAACTTGTCCCTAAATCCAAAAGGATCATAGTAATTTTTACAGGCATTTAAGACAGATTTTTCAGACCTGCTGCAGTATTGCATATGAGCTCTCTAGCACAAGTGTTTAAAATGAGAAAGGGGAAAAAAGGAAAATGCATTCAGACCTGACTTGTTCTTTTTCTATATGTTCCTACAACCTGCATTTCAAAATACTTTTTTAATCAAGTGATTTTCACAAATTTGGAAGGGTATTTTTTGATTTCATCTCACAATGCTGAAAGCAATTGGATGTTTTTCCTCTGCATGACTCTTTTTTCCCCTCTTTCCTCTAACAGGTTTTACAAATACATCCACACACTTATTTCACACTGACACTACAGAAATGAGTTAGATTTTGTATTTTAATCAGGCACAAGCCATGCAAGAAAACAAGTTTAAGTAGCAGGTAATCACACCAATGAAATATTTATGGAAACTGATTAGACCAAACCACTTATTCTTACCTCAAGATATTTGTATTTTACACAAACACACAAAAAAGAAAGCAAGATTAAGAGTTATACAAAGTTATAGTTCATTCCTTTTACAAATCAGAGCACAGGAATGATTTCCAGATGGCTGAGCAAATGCAAGCCAGTGTTTGCAGTTCAGAGCCCGGCATGCTTTGGCTCCCTTGGCCAGCTTGTGAGCCACCTTACTAAAGAGGAGACAGGAAAAAAGGACTGGCACAAATCTCCCAGGAACAGCAGTGGAAAGCCATCCCCCAACACAAGGTTTGTCCTCAACACCACTGAATGAAATTAAGCCACGATTTTGTGAGCATTAAGCTCAGAGTGAGCAAGGCAGACAAATGGTTCTCTATTGGCCATTCTGTAATGGTGCCTTCCCATCACTTCTAGTCATGAGTTACCTCGATTGCCAGGTCACTGACCTCCCCAGGTATTCAAAAGTGTATTGGCAGAGTAGAAAAACTGGCCTATGTGAGAATGACTGCACTTGTGTCAGAAGGCAGATCTTCCAAATGCTGAATGTTGGATTTTGTTTTGGTTGTTGTAACCCCCCACTTCTCTAAAAGTGTCAGCATTGCAGGAAGAAGTTTCAGGTCTTTATGGTGCTACATATTTATATATAGTGTGGATTTTTATGCAGATGCTAAAAATGGAAAGCAATTCCCATATGGATGAACAAATAGTTATCTAGAAACACAATACACAGAGGCTGGAGTGGAGTCCTATTTAATCCATTCTAGACCTAAGACACCACTTATGTGACAAGCTGCAGCAGAAAAGCAGTTCTCATGCCAAATACAGTCCCTGTGTTGGTGCCAAGGCCAAAAGAGCAAGAGCAAATGTAGAACTTGCAATTCTTCCCTTGGGGGCCTTCCACAACAGCCAGCAGACAGCAGATGGGGAAACACCACTGCGTCCAGGCACAGTTCTGTGCCCTCAGCAACCCCACAACAACTCAGGTGCTGCTGGTTGCCCTACCAGGCTAATCCCATCCTCCCTGTACACATCCTCTGGGAGGATGCCAGTCTGGCTTTGTCCCCTGCTGTCCTTCTGCCCTGCCCCACAACAAGGGTTGCCTTGGACTACAGAGAAATTTGCCCAGACACCGCCTCAGGATTCCTGAACTGTCTAAAAGACCACATTCTTGACAGCATCTACAGGGTTCCTTCTGAAAGCAAGACATATAACAACTCATTGGAGTGGACAGGCACAAAATACACATTTGGAGGGTAGGACAGATTATTAACAAGAAGGGGGAGAGCTCAAAAATACCAAATCAGCAAAGCAAAGAGTCTGTGATTTCCACCACCTCGATTTAGAGAAAAGAAATTGCTTTCTAAAGATCCCTAGGGAGAAGACTTCAGGCAGAAGGAAAGATGATTAGTTTGCACATTCGCAAGCCTTCCACTAAACAACAGTTGATGACAGCATTAGAGATGGGAAGGAGCAAGGAGTTAAAGGATAAGAAGCACAGCAAAAGTCACAGGATAAACTCTGCACAGACGAGAGAAAACTTGAAATCAAAATCTATAAAGCAGTTTATCTTAGATGCAGAGGCAAGAATGCCAGCTTTTCCATCTCCCATTGTAATGGCTAGCTCTCCAAGGAAACATTGCATGTGTGTGTGAGTTTTTCTGAGTATTTCCTTAGCTGACAGGGGGAAAAAAGGTAAGTGCCCTTCTGAGCATCCTCTTCACTGCTGAGAGTCATTACAGCTTCCCTCTTTAAGTATTGTGCAAATGTATTAGGATAAAAATAATTGTAAAAGGTATAGTAATTCTAGAAAAGTACATGCAGTTAAAATTACTGTCTTGGTTTGAAAGACAGGTATCTGCTAAGNACCTCCCTCACGCGGTAATGGCGGGCGGGCCGGCAGAGACAGATGGAGAAGGGGCGGCCTTTACAAAGCCCCTCTGGATAGCGAAAGGGGCTGTAGCAGCAACCTTGGAGTAGCAAGCTCAGAAGGCAGGGATAAGCCAAGTCCCAAAGTGGTAGATGAGATGTATCAGAAATTCGGCAGTTGTAGCTGGGACCGTGGGGCGTCCCAGCCATTACAGTGCCTCAGCTGGGCAGTGGCCACCCGGCTCCCAAACACAGCTAGGAGAGGCTCCCTTGGGGGAAAAGGGCCAGGGATCCTGCGGTTTCNAACCAGGAGCCTCCCTTGGAATGGAAAATATGATCTTCTTCCCTCAGAATTTTTATAATTTAGAAACTAAGGGGCTTTCAGGCAAAGATAAGGGAAAAGGAATAAAGTCCTTTCCTAGTGTGCNCCCAGTTTGGTGAGTGTTAATAAGGTCCAAGTGCTCTGCTCCCACGAGCAGAGCCCCACTTGTGGCAGAAGGCAGCAGAGGACAGAACCCTGCAGTGGTGGTCAATTCTTCCCACAGCAACTGCAGCCTCCTTCCCCTTTGAACGCGAGAGAGCAAGAAGGAGCTAGCAGCTGCTCCAGCCCCTTTTTTCACAACCCAGTTCTCAAGGTATGTCTGCTCTTCCCAGAGAATCTCTCAGATAAGAGGAGTGCAGCCAAGTGCCCCCCTCCCCTGAGCTTGGCAACTTCTTTTGTCTCTCAAGTACCCAGTCATTATTTTCTCCCAGCAATGCATATAAATTCCCTGAGAGAAATAAACAAAAAGAAGAACACTAAACCCCAACAATTATTCCCAGGAATTAGAGTACCCCCTCAATTCTACAGATTGGAGTGGTTCTGGTAGTATTTCTCAGAAATACTGCTAAAACTAATAACATGTCCAAAAGCTGAAATTAACTTTACATGCTACTGCCACATAGAAGCTATATTTCTAATTCAAATCAAATGAAAAATGCATTCCAAAATAGGGCAAAATGAATAATGAAGACATGGAAATCAAAGGATCTGGAACAGGATTTATCTGTCACAAGTTTCTAGGAAGGACAGACGCCAGTACACATGTTAAAACACGATGACACTTCCCTAGAGACTTATGATAATACTTCACCCTTAACTAACACACTCAAAACACTTCACAGACATTAACTAATTAATCCTCAATCCTCATGTGGCTGTAAAAATTACACAGTAGGGAAATAAGGTCAGATCTTCAGAGGAGATCAAGCTGAGATTAAACAGTCTGCCCCAAGGCTATACACTGACTTGACAGCAGAGACAGGGTTACAGTTCCCATGTCCCAGAGCCATCCCACCACCAGAACACCTTTGGAGGGACACTGAGAGCCCCATCTCCAGCAGCTGCTCAAACAAAGCAAAAGGCTTAGGCAGGGTCAGATGCCTCCATGTGCCCAAAGACAAACCCCTAAACACGTCCTAAGGCACTAAGTTGTGCACCCACAGACCTTCCTCTCCTGCTGCAGCTCAGCAAATCATCTGGGGGTCAGTGGGAGGGGAGGTTTCCTCAGCCATACAAACCCCTGTGCTGCACCTCCCCAGGACAATTTCCTTCCAGATCCACATTCACAGCATGGCAGGTAGCCAACATAAGCTCATGAGAGACTTCATTCAAACACCTGGGGCACATTTTACACATTCTATACAGAACACAGTGCAAATTGCACCTGATCAAGTCTGACCTATCAGAGCCTTCAGAGTCCGGCAGTGTGAGGATGAAGGGAGAAAAGGTGAGGTGACTCTCACAAGTGTTGAAAGCACTCATGCAGGCCACAGCAGAGGATGCACTGGTGCAGTCGGTCTCCTGGGAATCAAACAATTCCCAGAACACAAAAAATGTGTGGGAGGAGATCAACACACACATCCTACAGTCAAATATTCCCTAGGCACAGGGGAAAACAAATGGCAACAGCTCTGCACTGTTGCCCATGTGAAACTAAACAGAATGGCTACAGCCAAGGAGAGGGTGCTGGCTCAAGGACCCTTCATTCAAAAACACCCCAAGTTCTGCCATTTGTTATGGCATTTGAACAGCTGTTAGTTTTGCCTGCAGCCATGATGCCAATCCCTATGGACTCTCAGCTTTTTCAGAAAGTACTTCAGAGTACTTTGAAAATAGTAAAGCACCATTCAAAAGGTTCCGTTTTTATTGCAGCACTGTCAGAAGATAAATAAATTAAAAGTTTGGCTACCACAAGCAGCAGTAATTTCTATCAGTCCTGGGCTTCCTTTTTGTAAAAATCTGGGTTTGGGTTTGTGAAATAAACCTGTGTCTAAACTCCTAATTATATTAAGAAAAGGTAAGTGCTAGAAAACAGCTGGACCTCACAGTTCTAGCAGAAAGTTATTTAAAAAGCCAAGAGTTTAAATGACAGCTTCTTTTTTTAAACTCTACCTGATGGGAAAAGAAAATGGTGCCTGGGGTCTAAGGTCTGTGTTGGCAAGAAAAGCTGTGCAAATTGAGAACGAGAGAGGACAGAAGAAAGGGTCCCACTAATGTC
This sequence comes from Hypocryptadius cinnamomeus, assembly GCA_013400635.1. NCBI lineage: Eukaryota > Metazoa > Chordata > Aves > Passeriformes > Zosteropidae > Hypocryptadius > Hypocryptadius cinnamomeus. Next base: position 39,057 of record VYZP01026577.1, read on the forward strand.
AGCAGTGGAAAATCTGGTATTAACTGAGAAAGGTGACTTGGATGAAGATAAATATAGTCCACAAGTGAAGACAAGTGACTTGCTAGACAAAGACAGCAATGAGCTGTGAGGAAGGGCATAGAGGCAGTTAGCTCTGTGAAAAAGGAAAAAGCACGCACACAAAGACGTAAACAAGATTTCAGCTTGAAGGAACTGGCAGTTCCTCTCTGTCACTACCATTTACATTGCATTTCCTCCAGCCTTTATAAAACCTGGCTCCTCTAATTCATTCTAATTCACTCTAATGCCTCCACATGGCTCTTTCATTGTGTGTGTGGGCAGTCTAGAAAGCAGTAGTTGGACAGCTTTTGACTGAAAGGAAATGTTTTAGGCACAGCTCAAAGCCTGTGGGAGTCAAGAGAAGGCATTGAATTTGGCCTTTAAAAGAAACAGGATGCCAGGAGAGTCACTTGAATGGTTAAAATAGAAGATGCATAGGCCTGAATTGGGTTTTAGCCATTAGCTGTAGTAGGCTGGTTTTAATTAATAGCAGGTGGCTCACTCTTTTGGCAAGGGCAGATGTGAGTTCAAGTTTTAAGATGTAAATGCAGTGTTTACCGTAGTAAAAAACAGTGTTCTGCAAACTTTTGTCTAGGACCACATCTGTACAAACACTGCCTGGGAACCTGGGATCCAGGTGGACACTTGGCAGCATGGGAGCCCTAACAGCAGTGAAAGGTGCCAGGATCCAAAGGCTGCAACAACAAGTGCATAAGGCACTTAATCAAGGAAAGTAATTATTCCCCTTTCTCAGCTCTTTCAACCACAGCTGGAATTGTGCCTCCAGTCTTGAGGCCCCTCTAAGAAAGATATTGATTAGCTTGGGGACATCCACCTGAGGCCACCAGGATGGTCAGCACTGGAGCATGCAAGGTGTGAGGAGAGGCTGAGTTAGGCTGACCTGGAAAGGAGGAGGCTTTGGGGGCCTACAGAAGCCATCAAGTACTAAGGCAGGGCTTACAGAGAACGCAGCCGTGCTCTTCAGTTGAGGAAAAAAAATGAGACTGTCTGGACTGGAAATACTGGACACATTCCCTGGGTATAATTAGGGATTGGTACAGGAGGCCAGAGGAGCTGAAGAATCTCTGTCCTTGAAGTTGTAGACAAAGCAAGCTGGTATAAAGTGAGTGCTGTCCCAGCTTTGAGCAAGAGGCTGAACTATACAATCTCCCAGGAATCTTTCCAATCCAAATAATTTGATGGTATTTGTCACAAGCACAAGTAGTACACAGGAGATATGGTTATAAAGACAGTACATTCTGAAAATACTAAATTGCAGTGCATGTGTTAAAACAAACAAACAACACCCAAAAACCACAGTAACCCACAACATACAGGCCCTTGCTTCGACAAAAGCTCACATATTTTCTCACAAGCCTTTGCAGAACAGTAATCACCTTGGCAAAAACAACAGGCAAGAACTGTGTAAACCACTGCCATCTATTGAGTTTAAGAGATTAATGGCCGGTGAGTGTTTATTGAGTAGATTTACAGTTGTACAAAAGTGCAATAAATGAGTAAAATCATTGCCTTGTGCAAGCCACCTCAGATGCCATGGCTTGCTCTGTAGAGGAACACAAAGCAATGGAAGAAAAGCCACTTTAAAATAAGACTGGTCTGAAAACAAATGAGATTAAATTATTGACTGCAAAGTGTCTCATTTTAAACAGAGATTACTAGCTCTGCACTAGTCTTCCACTTGATTTAGATTTCCACTTCCATCTGATTTAGGTTTTATCACTGTAAGAATAATACCACTTTGCCTTTCACATTAAGTAAGTTCTTTTTCACATATAATGTTTCTCAATGAGACATCCCACAGTTTAATTAAATTAAAATTGAAATTGCATTGTAAGAATACAGACCATTTAGTACCTGAGACACTTATGCATTCATTCTGTTTCATGAAGAAATTAATTATGTGAGAGTCATTAGCAACAACTGCAATTCCTTATGGATTTAAGTTATGTTTTGAATTGTAAGACTGAAGTTCCCAGCTGATTCAAATTCTACATGATGTCAAAAATGAATTAATGATAATATTCCATATGAAACTTAGCATAGGAATGAAATTCTGTGTTAAATCTAAAGGCAGCAGCATGGACAATGAAAGAAGAGGAACCTATTTCTATTGTACTAATTTTGTCCTACACAAGTCTGGAGTATTGCTGGATGAGCTACACTCTATAGGTTCAGCCTTAGTACTGGTAAAATAAATAACAGCCTTGGAACTGATTTAACAAATACCAGGACTAGGCTCTGGCTTCCCTGGATCACCTCTCTTTTCTGCAAGAAAACCTCAGAGAATTTTTTTTTTTTTCCTCAGCCATCGTCTAAGAGAAATCTTTGCCAGACTGATGAAAAGTGAGAACGATAAAAAAAGACCTATAAAGAACGATAAATACAGGATTTCAAAATTGGCTACCCTGCTGTTAATTATCATCATGTCCTCCACAGTTTATGCATATTCAAATTATGCTGGCACTTCTCCTTCTGAGGAAACAGTTTGAAAGGGGCAAGAGGAATCTCTACAGCAGAGCCTGGTGTTTGAAAATTCACACACTGCATCAGTTGGATAGCAGAGCCAATTTTCCAGATATATAAATCTGGGTTTAACTTCTGCAACAAAAACATTCACATCCATCCCTTTTATTATGCTATAGGGACATCTCTGTTGGCTGAAAGCATCATGCAGGGAATCAAAATGAAGATGCAGGGCAAATTCTAAACCAGTATAACCCCCATATAACCTTCTCTGCCCAGGTCCAGGGCTCTATTTTGAAACTAAGGAGTAAATTGTGAGCTCTGCTGAGGAATTGGTCTCCACTGTCAAAGCCAACCAAGCGCACAGGGTTCAATTTGTTTCCAGGAAAAAAAACCCAAAACACTGATTAATTAAAATGCAAAGGCATCTTCCTGCCAAATATTTTCCAGCCTTATGTTCAGCTAAGAATAATAAGGCTTGCCCATATCATCCAAAAGACTGGTAGGCATTCTCAACATGCCGTCATCTATCACCCAACAAAAGTCCCTGTTTGCAGAGGAACAGATTGCAGCCAAGTAGATGGGCAGCTGAGGGTTTCACTTGTGTCTAACCCACAGCTCCTTTAGTCTAAAGGATGTAGCTGCTCCGTTTACTACAGCCATGCCTGGCTGGCCCAGACACACCCCCACTGACAGCTTGGAAGGGCTGTTTCAGCACAGGGAATGCAATGTGGCAGTGGGATGGAGCCCCAAGTGCTGTCCAAGGCTCATCAAGCTCCCTGGTACCACCAAGCCATGGGAGCGTGAACCACACCAGCAGAAATCCAGTTTGACTCCCATGAGATGAGCCATGCTTTAGATAAGGCCTGATGAAAACAATCACCATCAAAAAGCAATATTTAAACAGCTCCTTATTGGAGCCCATGCAGATCCAGTGGCCCACACTGCAATTTTAAGGCAAGTTTCTCCATCTACTTCCATAGATAAAATGGTGACCTTCTTCAAACAACCCTTTTAGTGCTGAAAGGCAAGGAAATGTAGTCATATTAGGATTAATGACTTGAATTAACTCTCTTGCACCTGTGCCTCACTGTATCCATGGCGAAGATGGACAGTAGCTTTGCCTTCTTAAAGTAACACTTCAGGGTTTTTTTGTCTATGCAAAATCTTTTCTCTTCCTGTCTTAGCAAAGAAACTATTTCAGAAGGAAAAATGCCTCCCACTGTAAAAGTTTCTTGATATGAAAAATGCAAATCTCAAGCAGCTATAATGAAGAAAATCAATTTTAGACTCCTGGTGGCTATCTTCCTGCAAAGCTGTATTATTTTTCATCAAGTATCTACAAGAACCAGATCACGTTTCTAGCTTTCTGTTCCTCTCCTGTGTAATGAGGGAGAATCATGTATATTGCTTTCATTTAATTTACCCTAGAAATTCAGAGTTATTGATTGTAGTTGGTAGACTTCCTAGCTGTAAGAGACTGGAAGCAACACTTTTATGCCTTTTATATTGCTTACTGCAGAGAGGAACCCAAAAAGAAGAAAAAAAATGGGGAGGCAAAATTAAGCTTTGATCCTGGGGGAGAATATATCAATGTGGAGATAAAATACTGTCTGGGAATACCTAAATATATTACTCAACTAGAAATGCAGACTGCCTCTTATGACATTTATTTAAAAAAAATATCCATGCAACTGATTATGTGAGAGATATCAGAAACATCTAGAGTAATCAGGCAAAATTTGCATATTATTCACTGAAAAACATGCAGGTCTATGGAAGAACCAGAAACTATTCTTTAATTTAGATAGTATTTAGAAAACAGTTTTGCAAAGGGAAGGAAAAGAACAACAGAATTTTAAGGAAATACTTTGTTTGGATATTTTAAAAGCAATAATTTAATTCAGAAAGCTGCCAAAATATCAAACAGGATTAATGCTAGAATACTTTGCATGATTTGGTAGCTTACAAATGAATGCACAGAGCCAGCATCTGTCAACTCCCTCAGGCAGCCTTGCTTAACGGAATGCAATTTCTTACCTGAAAAACATAAATAAGAAACACACATTTACATTTTGCTCTGCATAACTTAATATGTTATTTAGTACCCTAAATCACACACGAAACCAGTTCCTCCTATTAAGCATGCAAAGATGCTACATCACTTGTGTAGAATGTTTTTAAAATCAACAGTAGTTTCCAATTAAAACAGTTGAGATGTAAATATTTATACCAAATACAGCAACGTGATTAACATTCTTACCAGATACAAGCTCACTGGAGTACAACACTTCCCATAATTACCCCCTGCTCACGGACTGAAGTCGTTTGATCCCCCCAGGCATCAGGAGAAGGGAGCTAACAGCCAAAACACAACCACCACACACCACCTGAGGGTCCTCCTTTGCTCAGGGAAAGCTCTGTGGGACAGGAGCATGGCACATGTTCCTGGAGCACCCTCCCCTCCCTGGGGTCTCACACACAGCTCACTGATCTAAGACTCAGCCCTGGCAGGGGGGGCACAGGTGGGAGATGTGCACAGGCAAGCTTCAAGCAGTAAGTGTGGCTTGGCTCTGGTCTGAATCCCAGACTGGCATTCAGAGGAAATTTCAGAGGGCATTTTCATTTTCCCCCGTGTTGCACTCACGGTGCAGATCTGCAGCACCTTTCCATCTGGATCAATTTGTATTAGATGTGAACAGACCCCTGAGGCTCTGCTCAGGTATTAAATGTTTTTGGTGCAAGTATCTGCAGTAAATAGGAACAAACCTATAAGCCTGGAATCATCTGAAATCCACAGGGATCTAGGCAGAATCCATACAGCTGCCATGAGGTCCTCAGCTGCAGTCATAGATGGATTATACTCATTTAAGAAAGGTATTAATGTATAAAGCTTCCACAGGGACAAAACCCACAACACTAAACAGAAAGCATCAGTAAAACACTACAGCTCTTTACTGACATCTTCAAGCAGCAGTGGGAATCCATCCAAATCAAACAGATGAAGTACAAATGCCCAGGAAACTATGAGAACTAAGAATGGCCTCATTTCATTCCACAAAAACTGTGCCCTCTTTTTCCTCCCCTCTTCCTCCTCAAAATGCATTCCAATCCTTCTGCTAGAGGCAATGGAAGACAAATTTAGTAAGCGTAGGGTTGAACTCTTAATATACATAAATAAAAAGTCATGAAGATACAAGGAAAAATATCTAGTATGTCCAAACAACCTATTCTGGCTCCCTAGGTTTCTCAGGTAAAGCTCTATGAAATTTCTTCTCCTGAAAGTTTTTAATTGCATTTTAATTATGCCATGAGCTTTTGGGGTAGAGCATTGGCTTAAGGTGAAAGGAATAGGTATCCATCAGTCTAACTACAGTATCTGCAAAACACTCAGTTCTGCAGTATTTATGCTTCTCCTTCGCGAGGAAGGCATCATGCATTTAATAATTAAACTGAAGGAAGTTCAGCTTTAATGCACAGGAAATTTGGGAGAGCTCCCTGCACCCCATATCTTTTAATGTGATTTTCTTGAAGTACCTTTATCTGCAAGCAAGACACTTCAGAGACAAATTTCTCTGCTGTGTTTAAGAATGCAAGAGATAACCAGACCATGATATTTTAACAGGTTTTCTGACAAAGCTGCATTTGCAGGGCTTTCCAGAGTTTCTATGAATTCAAGGGACATTCTTGAACTTGCTTGATCAGAGCTGATGCATTTTACATTCCCCATAGGTTTGCAGCATGAGATAATATCAGAGCACAATTGTCTATACCCAAATGACTGGCCACACTCTCCCAGAGAGCAGGACATCAGGCAACCCCACAACAATGAGCAAAGGGTTTATCAGATATAGATTCAGCAGTGCCCCAAAGCATGAGGAGAACAAAGTGTCTCTTATATCCATTTCAGTATAATGACAGATCACAGTGCTTGCCTGGCTCAGATCAGCTCAAACACCACTTCCTGTTACAGATGTGTGATGGAGGAGGGCTCAAAACTGACAGGTTTTAACCATATTTGATAGAAATTTGACACAGATGTTGTTGGCTCAGCTCAACATTACACGGAGAGAAAAGCAAAATTTACTCCAACGATACAGACTCTGATGTTAGGAAACAACACAAGCCTAGTTGTTAATTCTCAGCAGCACCTCTTGGTTCCCCTGCAGAGGGGAGATTTTGCCTCATCCCCCCTTAAGTACAGGGGATCATTCCTTCCTGCAGAGCTCTGCTAACCCACACGCTGAGCTGCTGTGTCTGAAGTCACCGTACACACGGAGAGGTGTCATTAACACATGATGGTGACACACGACTCTGTTTGCACAGCAACACTTCAATGTCACGGGAAACCTGATATAGTCTGGGGACTTGGATCTGAAGTGTGACATTCCCATTTGGGCTGGCAGAATTGCTCATAGCCATACAGGAATTATCTAAATGTTTTCCAGAGAAAGCTTCAAATAAATCTTGCACTGGCATTTCCTTCATATTTGCCACCACTTCTGGAAAGTTTTTCAGAGAGATTGTCAAAGGTTGTATTCTTTCCCAGCTTGCCACTTGACCATCCCTGAGAGGTCCCCATAAAATTTGGGGCAGAATGCCAGTCCTGGTGACATCAGCCCCACAAACTTGGTTCCCTGGGCACTGCCCCTGACACACAACACTCACCCTCAGCTGAGACAGAAAGTAATGACAATCCCGACCCTGCTGCCGACGTGCCAGGTAGTCCTGGACAACTCACTCCACACCTCAGCCCTCCCTCTGCACCCTGTCTGTCCCAGAGACACCTGATTTTGGGAGGTCAAAACTCGCAGGGCACAGCAGGGACCTCCTAATCCCACCTGAGGCACTTCCACCATATAAAGAAGGAATAACAAAGCCAGCTTTGACTGTTAAATGGTGGGTCTTGAGAAAAGACTTCCCTCTCCTCATTTCAAAGTAAAACAAACGTTTAGACATTGAATACATGTGACTCTGGCCTTGGTTATACTGGAAAATATAAAATGTAAAGTAATTGAAAGGGACAGGTCAGAACATTTAGCTGATCTTTCCCAGATGCTTTTAATTTCTTGAGTTGGCATACGAGACTATCCTGGTGATGAATGCACTGTTTATACCAGAAATACAGTAATAAAAACAAAGTTCTTAAAAGAAAACAGAAAATATTCTGATATGGCTTTATGAGTATGGCACACAGACTTGCAGAAACAAACAGCAGCAATTGAAATGGGATAGAAAACTAAAATATCAAACAATTAGGCTTGCTTGCAGAACTGCTGTAGGTTCTACGTTGCCGCTATGTTATCTTAGCAATTAGCTTGAAGATTATGGCACAGCCAAACAAGCTTATACATCTCTATGGTTTCATGGTATGCAAGCAATAAAAGCTGAAAGAGAATCTTTACATTATTTTATAACTTTAAAAGAACACCATATTGTGTATAACAGGATGAAGCACTTGTTTAAAAATTCAGTGTTATTTTAGCATCAATATCTTTCACTAGCAGCTTTCTGAACACAGCTGCATGGGGAGAAAATTAGTTTCCTAACATTTGCTTCTTTCAAAGGCTAAAAAATGTCATGGCTAAAAAAGTCATGACTGCAACCTTAGGTATAGACTAACACTCATCTAAGTACTAAGCCCTGGCTAAGGGTGGGAAGTTGGGCGTTTACTGGTAGCAAATAAAGAAATGCCAAAGGGAAACAGCAAAACTGAACATTATCTGCCGTCAAATTAATATTCCAGCAGCTTAGAGAGCAAGTAGTTTCTCAGCTGTCTGAGTAAATATTGACAGCAAATGAGGTCAGTTACCTGAATTTCTGATGAAATCTGGAAACATTTGGTATTGAAACGTTCCCATATTAAATACTGCTACATATTTTTTGAAACCATATCTTTGTGGGGGTTTTTTTCCCCCAACTATTGGTTGCCAAGTTCCTGCTGTGGGGGATGAGTTCCTGCCCTACATATTGCAGAGGAGCAGGTAGATGGAAGGGCAAAGGCACAACAGGTAGCACTAACACATTCCTCAGCATTCAAAATAATGAGATGATTCAGATTCAGACCACAGACTCAGCTCTGTGTTGCTGCATTGAAACTTGAGAGAGGACACAGAGAAAGGTAGTTTGGGAACTAATTATTACCCAACTCAGAACAGTGCAAACTTCATTACTTGTTGGTGGATGATAACAGAGCAACTGCTCTGCTGCCAAGGGCCTTCTGCCCCTGACCTTACTGCAGTCAAATGGGGCCTCAGACAAAGGTCAGCTAACCCAAATAACTTAAAATAAATACACCCTTCCTTGGCAGGAAAAGAAATGAACTTGCCAGATACCTTTCTGCACAGGAGAGGAGGGAACAGAAATGCTGCCCTGGCAGA
>VYZP01026581.1:0-59410 GCA_013400635.1 Hypocryptadius cinnamomeus
GGGAATGGGCTGGGATGGCAGCAGCCAGGGATTGGGCTGGGATGGCAGCAGCCCAGGAATGGGCTGGGATGGCAGCAGGGGAATGGCAGCAGCCCAGGAATGGGCTGGGATGGCAGCAGCAATGCAGCCCAGCCTCCAGGACAAGGAGCACAGCTCTGCACCAGGTCCCCCAGCAAGCAGAGATCAAGCAGTTTAAATTTCAGTCTCAGTGGGAAAACATGATTAAACCCAGCGCTGCCTCCTCCTCAGCAAGAGAGTATAAATCTCTCCACTGAAAGATAACTTCCTTCAAAAGCTTTATCAGAAGGAAAAGGAGTTACCTTGTGTCCAGCTCTTACAGCTGATGTGCCTCTGGGAAGCTCAGATTAGGGGGATGTGTGTCCTGCACCGCATCCAGCCCCAGTGCAGCTGCGCTTCTGCAGCAGTCAGGATGCCCTGGGCTGACACCTCACTGCATCACCCCAGTGCAACCCCTCAGCCTTTAACCAGCACTCAGAGCCAAACCCTGCCCCAGGCCAGGCTGGCTTCCCAGTTTTGCAGCCACCACCAGTGCCTGTCACCCTGGAACACAGCCAGGAATCCTCCACTCGAGGCATTCCCTGCTGCACCATCTCCTGGCACAAATGCACCGAGACCAGCAGAAGGATTTTGACATCATCACTGGAACTGGCACCGAGTTTGGGACCAGGTTTCACCTCCAGAAATAGCTCCTGCAGCTCAGGGAGCTCGTGTGATTGCCTGGCTGTTTGGCAGGAGATCAGCTCCTGCTGCATGAGGAGCAAACCTGGGTGCTGGATGAGTGAGGAGCCGTGCACAGGACAGGGAGCAGTTTAACCCCAGACTGGTTTGGCAGGGACTGGGAATTTGCAGTTTCATCTGTGACACGGCCGGCTGAGCTCAGCCCAGCTCCAAGGCACCACAGGGTGAGGGGCTCCCCTCCCATCCTTCCAGGACACTCCTGAGGCCTGGGGGGAATCCTGGGCCCCTCTGCACTGACAGTTCTTCTGTAAATGCAGAGAAAAGCTCAGCCTTCTGAGCTGTCTGCAATGTGTCATCCCCACAGTAATCCCCTGCCTTTTCCCAAGAGCCTGGGATATGAATAACTTCTCCTTCATATTCCCTGCAAATGAGGAAGACTCTCTTTTTAAATTATTCATGACATTATTATTATTAAAAGTCAAAGCGCCATTTAATGAAATAACATCTTTGAGTCTGATTGCACTAAAGGCAGAATGCCACGGTTTGTAAAACATCAGTGTCCTTTAGCCTGTGCTGAATTACAAGAGAAAGGAATCTGAAATCACACTTGTAGCTCAAGAGAAAACTCTTCTCCAATACACAAATCAATACATGATTTGTATTTTATTGCTGCTTTTGCTTCAGTCCAGGGTCAGAAAAGAGCCTGAGAACATCCTATTTGCTATTTTCCCAATTGTATTCCCTCAACGTGCATCTGTTGTTTATTTCCAGCCCCCTCTAGCTGCAGGGCAGCAGGGAGACTGATGGGGAACCAGAGCAAGCTCGGTGTTCCCCTCTGGGCTGCAGCTCATGGAAAGGCTTTCCCCCAGGATTGGCTTCTGAAGCTGCCAAGGAAACCAGGACAGGAAAGGCAGAGCTGAAATCTCCACTGAGCACAAATGTCTGTGCCATTGAGGTGGCTCTGGTACCAAGCCATGGTGGTCCCCAAGCCCAGCACAAACCAGGGCTCTGGAGCAGCTCAGGAGAACAAGGACATGGAGCTCCTGAGCAGGGCAGGGGAGATGCTGAAGCTCAGGAGAACATGGACATGGAGCTCCTGGAGCTCCTGAGCAGGACAGGGGGGATGCTGAAGCTCAGGAGAACATTGACATGGAGCCCCTGGAGCTGGGCAGGGGAGATGCTGAAGCTGAGGAGAACATGGACATGGAGCTCCTGGAGCTCCTGAGCAGGACAGGGGGGATGCTGAAGCTCAGGAGAACATTGACATGGAGCCCCTGGAGCAGGACAGGGGAGATGCTGAAGGGCCTGGAGCTCCTCCATGCCCAGGAAAGGCTGAGGGAGCTGGGGCTGCTCAGCCTGGAGAGGAGCCCTCAGCCCTGGGTGTCCCTTGTGCAGGGACCCATCCTGGGATTTTGTGATTATTTCAATAATCACAAAAAACAGACTCAACCATTTCATCACTACTAGACTAATAATGTATTGTTTTCCTTTTTAGATCTTCCTTACTCACCGTTCTTTGAGTTTGATCAAGCTTTGTTTCAAGGCCCAGCAATCATTTTTCTCATGGACCAGGACCAGACCCATTTCCAAATACACCATCCTGGCTGATGTCCAGAGCTATGTGCACTAATCCCAGGGGACAAATCCTCTTGCAGTATTTATGGACCCTTTCCATCCCACAGCTTTTTCTAATAGTGGAAGAATTCCTGACAATTCCTAGGTGTATCCAGATTCATGTTCTCCCCAGCTAATCCCTGTCTCCTTCTCTGCCTTTTTAGCCTCTCTCTAAAATCAACACACTGAGCTGATGGCTCTGTTTTGACTCATACTCTGAAAAACAGCAATAGCTTAATTAAAATCAGTGAGAATTGGAGTCCCAAATCCAACTGAATTCCTGATTTTTACTCTCCACAGGTCTCTAAGGAGATGTACAATTTTTAGAGTATTTAAGTTTTGGGTTTTTTTAAGATGAAATGGATTTCTATCTTTGAGGATGGAAATGTACTTTAAAGCTTGACTGAAGGAAATAACAGAAAACCATGTTTTAGCTTGAGGCTATGCATTTATCCAGCCATCTTTTCCCCAAATCTTGTAGGCACAAACCTGCAAACAGACCCTCACCTTACCACATCCATCAGATTTAATGTCTTCCAAGGAAAATCTGTCCAGGATGCACCCAGCCCCTTCTCCTGGGTCTGGAAAAACAGCCACTGATTTGCCATTTCTTCCTACTTTTCACTGCTGGTGATGCAACCCATTGCAGACATCTATTTTCAGGATGCATAAAGAGAAAGATTCTAGAAATTAGGTAATGATCTCAGAAGATCCCAAATATATGAAAACAAGGGCACCTGCAGAATTGTGTGGTGAGATAAATCTACCCAGGAGTGTTTGTTATTCCTTAGTAAACAGACAGCTAGAAGCAAAATTACTGCTTTGTGCAAATAACAGAGGGTTTGTTTAGTAAGCTGAAAGCAAAACAGACAAATGTGGGTTCCTGTGGAAGTTTACCTGAGCCCTTTGTGAATCCCACACCCTTCACTGCACAGCCAGGAGAACAGGGGCTCCTGACAATGGCTGAGCTCCTGCAAACCCCATCTCCTTTTCAGATCTGAAGATCCATCCCCAAAGCACAAAAATTGCATTTTGCACTTTCTTTTCTTGTTTAATGGCCATTTAAAAAAAAAAATTCCTGCATTTCGAAAAGCATTTTCCTCCATTATACACTAAGAAATCCACTGCTTAAAGATCACTTTTCCAGCTGGAATTGAAAAACAGGATGAAGAACAATTGCTGTAGTCAAGGCACTGCTGCAGAGTGAGGAGTTGGATTTAGCAAAGCCACAAATTTCAAAGGTTATCAATGGCCAGAGACATTCCCCATTCTGGGCACCCAAGGAATCCTGTTCTGAACTACCTGGACTCCAAGCACAGTCCCTGCTCACAGCACAGCCCTCTGAAAGGCTCAGCTGCCAGTGCTGCACAACTGCACCTCCTAAAACCCACCAGGGGCTCCTGGGACCCGGTGGACAGGCAGGGAAGGAGCAGAGAGAGCTCAGAGCTGCTTTCTGAGTTTGGGGTTTCCTTCTGCTGGCACCTGCCTTGCTCCAATTACCTCCCAATTCCTCATTTTCTGAGGAAATCTCGAGCTAGAATTCCACTTTGCACCTTCTTCTGTGCTCATCAACCACTACAGATAAATCAAATTATCCCCTTTTCCTGGCAGTATGACAAGCCAAATCCATCTGGAACCCAATTATTGTTCCAATGGCCATTGATTCCAATATAAATCACCTAGAACTACAATACAAAAAGAATAATCTATAGTACTGCTAACACTTGCCTTGCTCCATTTTCAACTATCTTTGTGAGTAGTCAAGGGTATGATAAATCTCTGCAGTGCTACTCCTGAATTTATAACCCAGATGGATCAATAGGCTGGCTCTGACATGCATCCCTGGAGGGATTCTGTACATGATTGTTGGGATGGGGGGAGGAGCACAGTGACATCCACATTGGGGTTTTCTGTGTCCAGCCCCCCACAAAAAAGCCTCCTGCCCTCCTTGCCCTTGTGCTGACCCCAGGGAAGCTCCTGCTGGATGCTGGGGTGCCCATCCTGCTCCTCAGCAGCCTCCCTGGGCTCCTGGCACACCCCTGCAGGGAGAGGGGATAAATGAACCCCCTCTAACAAAGCACTGATGGCAAATTCCAGAGTGGGAAGCTTTAGCAGAGTCCCACAGAGCTGGAGGCTACAGAGCAGCAGAGGGGAGAGACAGGAAAGCACAGGGTGGAGAAAGGTGGAATGAGAGAAGCATCCAGTGAGCTCCAGGCATCCATCAGGGAACATCACCCATCACTCCTGATGTCAGCAGCACTGAGAGGAAACAGCAGCACAGCAGAACGTTCTTGCACAGCCTCACAGCCCCAGGCCTGGGCTCCCTCCTGGGCACTCCCTGAGCCAAAGCCCAGCTCTGGGGCAGCAGCACCTCACACAGAGCTGAGAGCTCCCAGGGAAAGCTCTTCCTGCTGCTCCTGTCAGGGCAGCTGAACAAGGTCCCAGCCCAGGCACTGCCTGCACCTGCAAAGTCACAAAGCACAGCAGTGACTCAGCCAGGCTGTTCCCTGGGTGGAAATTCATTCTGGAGCTCACTGATCCCACCCCAAAGAGCACAGCCCCCAACTCTCCAAGCCCAGCCAACTGAAGAGAAAATGAAGTGACGCAGAGGCAGCTGAGCTGTGGTGGGGGGGTTTGAATATCTCAAACTCCTGGGCACTCCTCCATGCACAGCACTGCATGAAAGGCTGATTTCCAGTGAACAGAAGGTTTTAGTGCTGCACTCGACAGACATGAAGGGTGTTTTAATAGTTAGTTACTGAGCTCTTCAGTTGTGGTTACAATCTGCTGCCATATTAATCTCACCCCATAATTAGCTGCCTGGGGAAAACGTGTTATTATTCAGTGGAGCCAGGTGAATGGAAAAACAGCTCCAGAGGTCTGAACCTCATGATTTATTTCCCTTTCAAAACAGAAAGGTGAAGCAAGGCATAGCCCTTGCTCCATTATACACACTGGACAATTCTGCTGTGCACTTGGCAAGGTGCAGAAGTGAAAGATGAACAAAAATAGTCCTGCAGAAAATCAAAACTACTTATTTCTGATACAAGAGAACAGCAGGAAAACCCTGCACTTAAAGATCTCCACCAGAGAGCTCTAAAGAGGCTACAAGGTACTCTACAATATTTATGAGTGCAAGATATATACTATAGATTAATTCATAAATTCTCCATACATAATTTATAGTCTATTTACAGAGTAAAACAGTCATCACACAGCAACCACCACAAATGCATTCACTTAAACTTAAGGGCATCTGTAATGCCTGCTCAGAAATCAGAGCCCATAATAAACCAGTCACAGGCAATGAAAAGCTGACTAAAATGCCCAGGAAGAGAAAGGAAATGCATTTTAAAGGCAGCTGATGTGCTATAAATATTTAATGCTCTATAAAATCTTTCATTTAGTTATATTTATATAGTATTTAGTACATTGTTCCAGTTCAGAGTGAGAAATTAGTCTTAACTCGAGTTTTAGAGAGAACTTAGTTTTTCTTGCCTATAGTTTAACCTGGCACTAAAAGCTACCAATTGTGGCCCAATGAATTTGTACTAAAGCAGCAGAATTCCTTCATTTCCTCCAAAATGCTCCCTGAACAGAACTATTTTCTCTATTTAACAATGCAAAGGAATTGTGCATTCATAGAATCACAGAATCCCAGAACAGCTGGGGTTGGAAAAGACCTTAAATCCCCTCCAGTGCCACCCCTGCCATGGCAGGGACACCTCCCACTGTCCCAGGCTGCTCCAGCCCCAGTGTCCAGCCTGGCCTTGGGCACTGCCAGGGATCCAGGGGCAGCCCCAGCTGCTCTGGGCACCCTGTGCCAGGGCCTGCCCTCCCTCACAGGGAACAATTCCTAATTCCCAATATCCCACCTAACCCTGCTCTCTTTTTCAGGGCAGTATCAAGGGCAAGGAATGTGGTAACTGAACACAGATGGTGCTTTTGGATATAAAATAAGACCCCCAGGAAGTAACACACTCAGGTGTGTGTTTGCCACTTGGAAATAAAAGCAGATTTTGCTGCTCCAAGAAGCTCACTGTGGCTCCTGCAGTTCTCACACTCTNTTGCAGCTATAAATAGGAGTGTTGGAGACAGACATAGCCAGGAGCTATTGCAGGGTGCAGTTTATCCTCTGCACAAGACTGTAAATTACTGAACATCTGAGATGCTCCCATTTCAGCAGAGGCTCCTCAGCAATGTGTCCTGACCCCACAAACCCTGGAGGACCCCTGGCTGTGCTGAGGACACTGGCACCTCCTGGGTGAGCTCCAGCACTGAGAGTTTGTGTGGAGGAGTTACAGTGAATGGAGAGGCTCAAACTCATTGAACTCATCTGGACTTCAATCATCTCACCTGTCACCTTGGCCATGTTTGACAGCAGCTCGACTGCTCGTGTTTAATACGGGATTTGTTGGGATAATAAATCTTCCAGCCAGGCATTTTCCTTTGTCCTGGTGACATTTTAATTGACTTTTAAGGACAAAGCTGATTTTATGTATTTCAGCTTTAATTGCTGCTCACTTGCCTGGATTTCTTTCACACAATCATATTAAGTATTAGGTTGTTTAAGGAGATTAGTGACTCTCACCATTGAGGACCACACTCCCAGTTACAATGGAAACACACTCAGTGGAAGAAATTGAGCAAGAACTTTGAAACTCGTTTTGAACGCATTCCCTGAGTCTGTTTCACACAGCTCCATAGAAGGGAGCCCAAGGATTATGTGAAGGAGTAAATCTGACACTGCTTAATGTCTCAAAAGGACTCGCCTCCACCTCCAAAATCTGTAATTATGTGTGATTTGCATTAATCCTTAGAAAGAAATAGAAATCCCTACACGAAACAGAAAAAGCAGATTAGGAGCAATATTCTGTTGACAGTCCCGCAAATGATTTATGTCAATTAAGATAATTCCCGTGCTCTCATGAAACCACCTCTCACTCCATCACTTCAGAAGAGGGGGACACTACCCCAGAGCCACACAATTCCATTTCCCACAAAGGAACAACCTGATTTGAAGTCTACCAGTGAAAAGCGTATTACATTCAACGCTGCTTGGAAAAAAGCAAAGCAGCAACAAGAGAAAAAGGCATTTTTCATGGGTGCCTGGGGAAGTGCAGAGATGGAGCTGTGGAAGTGCAGCTGTGAGGGGGATGTGGGGGCTGAGCTGCTCCCCACACCCCCCTGCCCTGCCCCTGCACCCAGCACAGGCCACGGATGACGCCAGGAGGCTCAGACCGTGCTGCTCCCTGTCGAGAGGGATGCTGACACATCCTGCATCTGACAGGCACCTCTTCGGGAATATTCCTGGCAATTGATGAATCATTTTGCAAGTCAAGGCAGAAAAGCCATCATTAAAATCACCTTGTTGTTCCTGCTACAGGCGCCTCGTTAGGAAACTCGATTCAGCTCTCTTTGTTAGTGCCTCCACAGATAAAAACTTCCCTCCTCTCAGAGGCTTTAATTTGCCCCCAGACAGCAGCAGAGGCTAATGCTGATCTCCAAAACACGGCTGAGAAGGAATGGCTGTGCCATCTGACAATATCCTGTGTCAGAAGTTGGGATAACTTCCCCAAAAGCAAGAACAGGCTCACCAAGGCTCTCTGGCACAACCATAGCAGCTGTGGCAGCACTGATGGCAGGCAGGTCATTTACATATATGCAAATGAACACACATGGTGGTGTCTTGGGCCCTTTACAATTTCCTCTGGGAATTATCAGGATTCAACTTTCAAAAGCTGTTTCCAGCAGTCACAGAACCTCAGACTGGGTTGGGAGGGACCCTAAAGCCACCCCAGTGCCACCCCTGCCATGGCAGGGACACCTCCCCCTGTCCCAGGTGTCACCAAGCCCCAGTGTCCAACCTGGCCTTGGGCACTGCCAGGGATCCAGGGGCAGCCCCAGCCCAGGGAACAAACCAGCACTGCCCATAAATGAACCTGACCAGGGTTACCTGGGCACGTGTGAAAAGTGCTCTGTAATGTTTATCTCAAGGCAAACCGACTAAGAGGAATCACTAATAAAATGCAAGAATGTTTAATTGGCACATTGTTAGGAGAACAATTAATTGGCAACTCTAGTACACTGAATAAATTAGCATAGTCAACAAGCTGAGGACTTACATGCATTATCACGTACCTCACAATAACTTTTTAATTATTCAGAAAGCAAATAAATTATTTCCAGACTTGCACTTTCCTCTGTTTCATGTTGTCCTTGTGGCTTTTAAATACATATTAACATTTCTTCCTTTCTCAATTCAAGTCTACCAAGCCCTGGTAATTCAGCTTTCTCCTTCTATGGAAACAGGGGATGGGAACAGAATTTCTAAATTTCAGTTTTCCCCTTCTATGGAAGCATGGGATGGGAACAAAAATCCCTGTGTCACTTGTAAGAGCTGCAAGATTTTAGACATACTTGTAAAAACTAAAACCCTCAGGCTTCAATGACACAAAACACCTTTGCAGAGGAGGAAGAAGAACCTGCTGATGTCAGCTTCAGGCACATTGTTGGATTTAAATATGATATTTAAATATGGTGTTTTTAAAGCTACACAAACAAGGTGTTAACCACCTTGCAATCTAACTAACCCCAGTGTGCCATGGATCAGTTTAAAATGCCGTTTTTTGAATAATCAACACTTTGGACTAATCAGAACATGCAGCTTTGTTCTGGCACAGGTATCTCCCCACTTCCCCTTCCCAATTAAAAAAGCTCATAAATCTCTTTCCAATTCCCCCTTTCAGTCCCAATTACAAACGCTATTTTTAGCCAAAGCAAATGTCAGTGTACAAATAAAATTAAAACTGCAATTAACATTACCAGATATAATGAGATGTTTAATTACCCTTGAAACTAGGCCTTGTGAAGAGCCAATAAACTTTAAAGTGCTTTTGTTACCAATCCAATTATCCATCATACAGAACATCAGACTGTTTGCATTGCCCTCGAACCAGGGCCCAAGAGTTGGGACAGCAGAGCAAGGAAATGATTCTGACATTAATAGTGGAGAATGTTACAAAAACCTCTGTTAGAAAAGCTCAGTCCAAACCCTAAGAAGAGACAAGAAAAGCTTGATAAACTGCAGAATATCTGAAATAGTTCTCTAGTGTCTCACATGGCAAAGCACTGAACACAAATACTTCACATGAACCCTAAAACTCCGAAGTGCAGCACAGCAGTGATGCCACCAGACCCTCCAGAGCCAAAATCCCAGCTCCCAGCACAAAGCTCTGGTGCCAGCTGACAGTGGGGGGGAACAGAAATCTGCATTTAAAACAACCCTGGGCTGTACAGCATTATCTGCAATAAAAACCGAGAGCTCTGCAGTAGTGCAAAATGTTTAAACAGGGGGACTGCAGGTGCCAAATCCACCAAGAGATTTTATGAATTTCATGCACATTTGGAAAAGAAGATTCAACAAGGGCTGGAGTCCAAATTGTCCTTAAGGAATAACAAAGACACCCAAAAAAAGGCCAAACCCCACAAAAAACAGCATCGAAAAATCCCCAAAACAACTTGCACAGACTTTTTGCCCAAATTCATTGGATGATTTCCTGTACATAAAAAGTTATTTATGTCATTATTACTTTTTTTTTTCTTGGACAAAATCAACTCCTAGAAAATGCTGATTAATTTGCAGCTTGATGCATAAAAAGTAAGCTTGTGAAATTACCAGAAGAGGTAAATAAATGATTCATGTGGGTTGGTTTTGCATGAATAAATTATTTGTTCCTTCTCCATGTTTCATCTGATAGAAGAATGCAAAATTAATGCTATTCTATGCAAATAGAAAGCCTTTTATAAAATTCTGACCTAATTATAGGTGTTTGCTAAGAAACTCACACTTGAGTTCTCAGGGAAAAAATTCCTTGGTGCCACATTAGTGTCATGGAAGGAAAGATTCAAAAAATAAAACATGCCAGTCAAGGATTATTAATAGAAATAGATATTAATATTTTCATTTTCTTTAACCATTTTCATCCTGTTGGAGGTGTACAGTTGGCATCCAAAACGCTCCATCCCCCCAGCTAATGTTGAACACAGCACATGATTCCAAAGACATCCCTGCAGATCATGCAAAGTTGTGTACCCCAGCAGATTTTTATTAATGCCAATAAAAGAGATGGCATTTCAATGATGTGGTAGCCAAGGAAACAGAGGAGCACCTGCCAGATGTTATCCCCCAGCCTCCTCCTTCAGAGGCAGCAGAGATGAACTGCCTGGGCCAATCCTGCAACAGCTGATGGCCACATGAATCATGAAACCATCCTGATTTCCAACACCACGGTGCTGACCAGCAAGGAGATCTTAATAAGGATTGTTCAAAAAAAGAAGTAATGAAAAAAGCCAAATTATTTCTTTCCAGCCACCATCTGAAACAACATAAAACATCTTGCCCAGAGCAGCTGTGGCTGCCCCTGGATCCCTGGCAGTGCCCAAGGCCAGGTTGGACATTGGGGCTGGGAGCAGCCTGGGACAGTGGGAGGTGTCCCTGCCATGGCCATGGTTCAGGGTCCCTCCCAACCCAACCCATTCTGGGATTCTGTGATCTCCTTTTGGAGCTTGCGTCTGGCAGAGATTTTGTTTTTAGATTTTATAGTTTTCCCTCTAACTGCTAACCCTTAAGAAATTCCATTAATGGGATTTCATCACAGTAACTGTCCAACAATTTTGGAAAAACTAACCACAAAACATCTCAAGGATTTAGACAGAAGTAAAAATCATCAAGCTAAAGCCCATTCATCTGTAAATATGAAGATAAAAAAACCATTCCAAATGTACAGATTATCCTTAATCTTTTACCTTTAAGGTGAGAGGAACACACACCATAAAGCCGACAAGATGACAGTCAGGAACCAGAATAAGTAAAGAAAATTTGTGCTATCAACCACAATATTTTCTATAGTTGCATCAGACACTAGTTTCAACATATAAAGCCCTTCAATAATTCACCTAAAGTCTTATTTTATGAAAATCAGAAGGAATGAAATGAGTGTTTCCTGTCTGCATTATTTTAGGGACATTCATGCAGTCGCTCTGGCCTGCTTGCAGCTATTTTCCCCAAGGCCATTGCACTGCTCTCTCACTAACTGAACAAGCCCTGTTTGTGTCTGTAATAGACAGAGAGACTGACTGAGTGACTGATTCAATCAATCTGAGGGTTCTAAGTGAGGTTTTGCAGCAGAATCACACAAGAAGTTCCCATGGCCTGACCTGTCTGCTCCTACCTGGTTCTTCTGGCTCTGAACTCGGTGAGGGCTGCACTCCTTGCTGATGCAAACACGCAGCACTGGTGATCCTGTGTTTCCAAGTGATTTAGCTCACTCTGTATAATTAATATGTATGCAATAATTCCTCTATCATTCTTTCTGTGGATGGCCAATTTGCCAGGAATAACTCAGCTCAATAGCAGGGAGCTGAGCACCACCCAGACACCATTCCCAGCAGAGAATCCTCATGGACAGCAGCCCCCATGCGCCCACACTGAAGGGTGGAATTCCTTCTTAAACGGATATTTAAGTCAAATTAATGGGAAATACTTATTGGAAAGGTCCAGAAAGCCATGAGACACTTCCCTAGCTCCAGCCATTATTCCTCAGCAGCGATCCTGCACTTGGGAGCATCCTCAGAACAAGATGTCCCAGACACCTCATCCCCCAGGAGCAACCAGAGCTGACTTGTACCGAGAGAAATCTGGCACATTTTCCAAGTACTGTGGATAATTAGTGGCTAGAGGTTAAACAGCCACAGAACTCTGGGACTTTATTCCAAGCTTGAATGCCCTTGATAGGAGTCAGCGAAGTGTCGATTCCAAACATTTCTGTTTCTGTACACAAAGTGGCTGCTCCCATTCAAAACAGACAATTTAGTGGGTGGATCTGTAATTAAATTATTATGGCTCATATCTAATTAAAACAGATTTCAAGGCACATTTCAGGCTGTGGTTGGATGTCAGTTTGAAGCTGCCTCGCGCGGCTTGGCAAGCGATCGCGCTGAAGGAGGGCAGGAACAGCATCCAAGAGTAAGAAAAGGAGGATCTAAAAATAAAAATGTTCTGGAATGCCTGCCTTTGGTTTTGAACCCAGCAGTTCACTACTGGCACGGTACCACCCCATGGATATCTCAAAGGGCTAGAGACTCAGAGAAAGAAGGAGAAACAATTGGAAATGCACAGCCCACCATTGTTCCCGGGTTCTGCACAGAGTTTAACAAAATCCAGCGGAATAAAAGCCTTCCTGATGGATGGGAAAACAGGCTCAGTGGGGCTATGTAATTACAAGCTGGCCAAGGCAGAAAGGTACAGCCTAGTGAGACACACTACACAGGTTGTTAAGCTGAACATACACCTCGGGCTTAGCACTGACTTCTGAGAATTCAGTGATGGAACGGGAACAGCAGTTCGAAGATCACGCTTCAGAAACCAAGAGAAGGGTTTGAAAAAGCAAAGTTTAAAAATGTTGTGACTTCTTGTTACTCTTTAATTTTCCTCTATTCACCCAGTAGGAGCTTATTTCTACATCAACTTTGATTTAAGTAAATGGATGTATTTTCAGGAGACCTCAAGGTGCTGAAGCCACCATGGGACTGAAACCACGAGAGGAACAAGCAGGAGCTGAAACCCCAGCTCTGGGCTCCTTTGGGATCTCTCCCAGCACACCCATCCTGCTCACTAATTACTTCCCCTCCCTCTTCTTTCTCTACTTTTCCTTATGTACTTAAAGACATTTCAGATGTAATTGCATAAAAGATTGCCTGGTTCACACAGGAACTAATAAGTCCAAGTAACTGTTATTACAAAACTCAAATCAAAGGCACTGAATATTGCCATTGCAAAGTAATTAGGGCAGTAAAACCATCGGCAACTTGAAGGGCTCTTTCATTAGTAAAGAGAATGCAATTATTTTCCTGCCATGTCTCCTGATTCTATTAAGCTGACATGCAGGAGCAGCCACTGTTAGAAGGCTGATTTCTCTCCCAGCACACTGACACCCTGGAAATCCTTCTTCACACACAGCTGAGCCACTGATGGTCACCACAATCCCTCTGCTGTCAGGGCTTAGCCTGGCTATCGAGCTTAAACATGAGCTGAGCAGGGCCTAAAACCCTTCAGCTCTCACTGAATAGCAAATAAAAGTCCAGTTGGTTCAAAGGGAGCACACAGCATCAGCCATGGAAGGTGTCCTTGCTCTTAGCAGGGGGTTGGAATGAGCTGATCTTTAAGGTCCCTTCCGACCCAAACATTCTGGGATTTGGGGGGAAAACTCACATGTCCCAGAGAACAAGGGACAGGACAAGAGGAAATGGCCTCAGGCTGTGCTGGGGAGGCTCAGGGTGGACAGCAGGAGGAATTTCTCCATGGAAAGGGTGGTGAGGCACTGGAGAGGGAGGTTTGGAGCCCCCATCCCTGGAGGTGCCCAAGGATGTGGCACTCAGTGCTCTGGGCTGGGGACAAGGTGGGGATCCAGCTTGGACTGCATGGTCTGGGGAGGTCTTTTCCAACCTCAGTGACCCTGGGATTCTGAGATGAAAGCAAACTTCTGGAAACTTTTAAAAAGTTTTGCTTTTAAAGGACAAGCATCAAGTGGGGTTTTCCTCTAGCAAATTCCAGCCACGGTTTGCATTCTCTGTTACAACAGGCACCTTCGGCTTGATTGTTCCAACTGTTAGAAATCAAGTTAAACAGCAAGAAGAACAGAGCTACATTTGAATCTGAGCAGGTTAAAAAATAGAAAACAAATATGCTCTGCAAGCACAGACCCTCCCTGTGCACACCGGGGCTCCCGAGCTCAGATTTATAATGAGGAGTCACTGCCAAACTCCCAGTGCATCTTAATACCACCAAAATTCAGCCTGAATGCTGAAAGGGACAGAGAGCGCTTGAAATTCAGCTCAAGAATGCTCCTTCCTGACACACCAAAGGAACAGGCTTAATTTCAGTGGGTGGTACAGTTTTATGACAGAGGGAAATAAATTTGCCTCAGGTATGATTGTCACTTGTGGAAACTGAGTTAGCTTTGTTTCCAATCATCATGTCAAAATAGATTTGGGTGTTTCTATTCAGATCAGCACCATAATCAAAAGACTAGAAAACACCTCCTTCCCACTACAACACCATTTGAAGTCATCTCTTCATTTTGCATTACAGCTCTCCTGATCTTGAAATCCACAACAATGAATAAGATTTCTTCCAAAAGCCAGGGCCTGGTTTCTTCATCACCTTTAGAGTATTTCAGAAAATCATAAATTGTATGGGCTGGGAGGGACCTTAAAGCTCATGTTGTTCCAGCTCCCTTCCCAACACCTCCCACTGAAAGGTCCCTGGGTCACTTGCCACATTATTTCAGACGTGACAAAACAACTTCTCTTTTGAAATACTGCATTATCTTACAACTATTTCTTATTAAAGAACTCTGTGCTCTCTCAAAAGAACACGCAATTGTGGAGCTGATTACTGGCAGGAAGCCATTTCCAACCCTCACAGCCTGTAGAAGCACTGCTGGTTAAACCCCACTGAAATCCAGAAAGGGCCTGGGAAGGTGCAGGAAGGTCACCAGGATGATTTGGCACTAATGTAATGGATTCACAGAATGTCAAATCTATCAGGAAAATTCCCCGGGGAGTTTCACAAACAGGTAGAAGCAGACAAGTTCTCCTCTCACAAGCACCAGGAAAAGAGCCCTTCTTACACTCTGTCTTTGCCTGAAGTCACAATATCTGAGCCATCAATAACACACTGGTTGCTCCTTTCACTCTCAGCAAGCAGAGCTCTGCTCCAACAGCACACAGCAGATTTGGAAGTCAAGCAAGGAGGCTCTGAGCTGTGCCTGGGAAAGGCTGATCCCAGGGAGGAGGAAGAGCAGCAGGACAATATTTGATCCACAAAGGGAATGATGCACCTGCCACGCTGGGCTGTGACCTCTTGCCTCAGACTTTGGGCATGATTTGATGTGAGCACACGGTTCAGGAGCTGCTCAGAAGTTTCACCTCCCAGTCCCCAGGCTTTTGATGTTTATGGTTTATCCAGCTGGCCATTGATCAATATTGATGTAACACAACCCTCTGGTTCAAAGGTTTCATTATCAGCACCAGATTTATATGGCTTCTTCAAGATCTTCAATAATCTGTCATCCAAACTACAACAGGGAATTAATTGTTTCAATCATTTTCCTGGGGTTTAATTAAGCATTCTGAAGATGGCTGCAGTGATTCAGCAGTGAGGAGGGATCAGCTTGGCTGGCCATCCTCCTGCATGCTACTGCTCACTTACACTATCAAGACCACAATAAACAATTTTTCTGCCTGAAAGCCATTTATTAGAAGGAATTTTCTTCTGAGAGCAATGGCATGAGGTCAGCAGACAGAAGGTGAGTGACTGCTCATTCACTTTAGGGGGGATTGGTGCTAAACACACCTAACTAGCTCACCCAATTAGTGGTTAATTCCAAGTGTTAAGGATGTTTAAATTAAATGTCATTTACTTACAAGGAATAAAAGCAAGATGAGATTGAGGAAATGGATTCACATGGATGCAGCCTCCACTGGCACAGGGCACTGATGTGAGGGCTATTCCTCAGGTGTCAGGAGCTCTGTTCCCCAGTCAGAGCCTTGACACCCCCACATCCAGGTTGATTTTGCCAAGGATCAGCTGATGGCACAACCTGTGGGCCCAAATCCCTCACCTGCCAACACTATTTATTGCCTGTGCCTGAATACCAGGTGCAGCTGTGCTGAAATGACCCCTGTTCCCATCCTTTCTGTCACCATAAGTGAATTACTCTGGTGTCACTGCCAGGGCAGGACAATTCCTGTGTTCACAGCATTTGGGAGCTGCTGGGGCACTCCCAGTGTCCTGACACTGCAGTGACACAGCCATATTAATGTCCTGTTACATCATTTACAGGGGAAACATCCAAGGCCAAGGAAGGTGTTGGGAAGACAGCAGGCAGTCCCAGAAAAAGCTGCTGAATTTATACAGTCCCATGGCACAGCCTGGCTTTGTCAGAACCCCGAGGGGCTGAGTATTTATGAGCAGAACACGAGAGCAGCCAGGTCAAACAGCCCTTCCTGGGTGACAGGATTCACAGGGCAGTGCTTGCTCTCCAGGAGAGCAATAAAGCAGTTCCTGGAGAGCACAATTTACAGGCAGCAGCAGCTCCTTGAGCTGTGAGTTACTGGCAGGTTGTGGCTGTGCTTTCCAAGAGCTTTCACCGGACCAGCTGCTCCGAGCAAAATCCTCAGCTCCTGTCTGCAAGAATTAAGTCAAAAACTGGGTTTAAAATTGAGCCAGCGTGTGCATTTCATCAGCTGGCCAGCAAAGGCAAAGAGAAAACCAGGCTGGGAGATGTGAAAAAACACTCACAGGAACAGATTTGATGATGATAACATACGATAAATGAAACAGAAATAAGTATTTCCTTCAGCCAATTACCACCCAATCCTCTCAAGTCAAACAAAAATGTTAAATAAATATTATCTGGCGTTCCCACATGGTTCTTTAATCCATCTCAATCACAAAGAATTTTGAACTGCACCATCACTGTGTTCATATGTGTAACAAGATGGTGAATGGAAAGCATCTGATACATCCTTGAGCCACTGGAATGTTGGGAAAAGTCTCCAAAGCTGCTCTCCACAACCCCTGGATTTGTTCTGAATTACATATTCTTAAGGAATAAATACTTTTTTCCTTTAAGAAGCTGAGGAGACAGTGGGATTTCTGAAGACATCTGATGTGCAACTGCAGCAGAATGCTCTAAATTATATCAAGATCTAGCTTGGAGTTAACAAACAAGAGAGAGTAAAAGACAACCTTGCCTACACTTAATTTACTTGCCCTGAACAACTAAATAAGCTGGGAATAAAGCCAAAAATCAGTAGAAACAGAGAAAATCAAAATAGTTATTTGACAACATGGAACAACTTATTCTCATTTGAGTGAGAGCAGATGAGGTCATCAGCCTCCTTTTTGCAGTGGTAAACTGGAAGTGGCCTGAATATCAAAAATGTAATTGCAATCAAACAGAGCAAAGCCTGGAATAGTGCAAGAAAGCTGCTCCTGTTGTGCTGCATTCTGGAGCACAAGAGTTCCTATCAGCACAGGTTGGCACTAAAATCAGCCATTTCTCTCTGCTTGCTGTGAAACATAATGATCTGTTGATCTTGGTTTGTCATTCAAACTGTGTAACCCACTAAGGCAGCATCTGTCTCTTTACTGGATCTTCTTCTGTGGTGTTTGCCAACTGTCGGAACTGAACAAAAACAAAAATACAGGAACAAAACTTCTAGAAGCACTTGGAAAATGAGGTTTGCAAAAGGGCCTGATAATAATGAGGAGTTCAAAAAACTCATCTGCAATGAGTTTATGACCATGTTCTACATTATGACCTAAGTATTGTGACCTTGTTCTACACAGAAGAGTATGAATCCATCCCCTTCCCAAACATCAAAGTTTTCCAAGGAATTCCCAGTGAATTCCCTGTGAATCTTTTACCATACCTGACCTAAAAACTTCTCCATAAACACAGTGAACAAGACATCTAAATGGTGAAGATGAGAGCCTGAGATTTCAAAGCAAACCACTCTAAGATGCATTTGAAATGGAAGGATCCAAGTCTCCACAGGCAAAGCCGGGGAAGGTGAGGCAAAGAACAAGGTGCTGGTGGCTGGGCAAGGCAAGAGCTTTGCCTGAGGGTTTTACCTGAGTTGTGTGATGAAATTGTTGAACAGCTCCCTGGAGAGAGGGCCTGAATGCAATTGTCTTGTTTCTGGGATTTCAGCTCTCCCAGCTGGGAGAGGAGGAATCTGCCAAGTGCCTTTGCACCTCCCAGACCTGTGAAGCTGAGAGGATCCCATGTGTCAGCAGGAACCAAGTTATCCCAGCTTCCCAAAACCAGCCAAAAGGAAGGCTCTAAACTGCAGGATATTGGAAAACAACAGTTTCTGCCAATCTAAAAGAAAAAAACCCTGAAATGTATCAGGACAGAACACCAAAGCAGCATTTCAGGATGTGCTCGTCAGGGATGCACAGGGGGATTTTCCCCATTTCCCTGCCACGTGCCTGGGATGTCTCTAGCAGTGTGGTAACGAGTTCTCCATGCTCCAGCTGGAGAGGGGAAGGAGCCCATGCCAGCCCTAAATTGGTGACACCTTCTTGGCTGGATGTACAAGCAGGCAGTCAATACCTGCACACTTAATGTTTTGCAGATTAATTGGTGTATTTTATGGGAATCCTGATGAGAGTGTCAAGGAGCCTCAGACAGATCCTCACTAACAATTCAGTATCCTCAAACAAGAGTTCAGGCCCTTGGCTGATCAATTACCAAATAACCCAAACCACCACCCTGATTGCCAAGAATTGCTTTTTGAAGCACCCAATTTGTTCCTCTCTCAATCTAGTGTAGAAATGTGTTTGATGGGCTCCAGCTCTCCTGATCTATTTCATTCCATCTGACCACAGATGCCCAGACAGTTTCAGCAGCAAACCCACTCATTAGTAGTTAATGCAAGGAAAAAAGAGATGATCATCAACCACTTGGAAATGGTCTCCTTTTGCTTGGAGAGGGAAACAGGAGTCAGCAGAACCAGAGCAGTGGAATGGGAAAAGCACAAGGGTCTGATTTCATGCCCCCTACAACCCCTGGCTTGCCAGCAGCTGGGTTATAGAGCAGTGGTGCAGATGAACACCTGTAAGCACTCCAGGAGGAGGGCACATCAATCATCTCACTACTGTTACTCTATCCAGAGTTCACAAAGAAAATAACCAACCCTTTGGTGGTGTTCTCCACATTTAGAGAATGAAGTTCAAGCCTCAGCATTTTTAAAGAGCAGCTACAAATATAACAGCACTGAAAGAGATGAGAGCTCAAAAACTCTGAAGGACGTTGCAGGATTCAAAAAGAAAAAAAAAAGATTTGCCAAGTAAATATGATTATTGCTGTCAAGACTCAGTAATTCACTAAAAGCTGCTGAAAAAAGCTTATGTATTAATAATGCAAAACAAATACACGTACAAACACTCATACAAGCAACATTTCCAAGCACTGCCGTGTTTGTCAGGAGATGAATTGCCACGTTCCAATCACATAATGCCAGTAACAAAAGATTGTACATCCTTCTCAGAAGCAAAGAATGAGCTACTACTGACTGCAGTGGTTACTGATCCCAGAATCATTATTAACTTGAAGAGTATTTGCATACAGTCCCTCTAACACTGCTGCAGCCCAGCTTCCACATGTTGGGAAGCAGACAGCCAGAATTCCATCTGCTTGAACCACAGAGCCTCCCTCCTGCTCATCTGCAGGCAGAAGCCTCTCTTTTCCTGCTAAAATGCTGCTCCCTTTCTCCTCTCCCTACAGAGAACAAAGGTTCTAGAGAAGCTAAAAAAAGGTGGGAAAGAAAATCTACCCTCACTCCTGTGGAAGGCAGAACCTTATGTAAGGAAAAATTTATTTTATTGTGTAATTGGTGCAGCCTGTGCATAGATACCAGGTGAGAGAAGCACAGGTGGCTCATTGGGAATAAAGGTGGGGAACTCAGGGTGCCCATCCTGAAGGAGCCCCTGCTCTGCCTGGCATGGGACAGGCAGGGTGTCCATCCTGAGCCCTGCTCTGCACAGGACAGGACAGGCAGGGTGTCCATCCTGAGCCCTGCTCTGTGTGACACAGCACAGGCAGGGTGTCCATCCTGAGCCCTGCTCTGTGTGACACAGCACAGGCAGGGTGTCCATCCTGAGCCCTGCTCTGTGTGACACAGCACAGGCAGGGTGTCCATCCTGAGCCCTGCTCTGCACCGCACAGGCAGGGTGTCCATCCTGAGCCCTGCTCTGCTCAGCACAGCACAGGCAGGGTGTCCATCCTGAGCTCTGCTCTGCACAGCACAGCACAGGCAGGGTGTCCATCCTGAGCCCTGCTCTGTGTGACACAGCACAGGCAGGGTGTCCATCCTGAGCCCTGCTCTGCACAGCACAGGCAGGGTGTCCATCCTGAGCCCTGCTCTGTGTGACACAGCACAGGCAGGGTGTCCATCCTGAGCCCTGCTCTGCACAGGATAGGACAGGCAGGGTGTCCAGCAAGCTTTAGAGACACGGCTTGGCCTGGGTGATAACTGCTTTTGGCATCCACACCTTTGCCTCCTGCCAGACCTCTGCTCCCGTTCCACAAAACACACTCTGCATTTGCAAACAACCCAGCAGCCTCCTGGAAGCCTGGCAGGCAGCTCCTGCTGTTTTCTGCTCTTGTTTCAAGGGTACTGAAACTGTTTGTGCCTCCTAAAAATGGCTAAACTTTTCTCAGGTGAAACCACAGATCATTCCTCAGAACACACTGGCCCCATTGGGAACACCTTCATTACTGAGCTTTCAGATGGGTCAGGAGCCCACTGCTCCTGCTGCCTGTGAGCAGAGCACTGTACAGCCACACCAAAAACCCCAAACACACCCCTGGCAGCCCCAGGCACACAGAGAGCTCAGACTGTGTATCCTAAGTGAGATTTACCTGCAAAACCAGCTCGTGCATGGTTTGTACACCAGGAATTCTGTATCAGCACCTATCTCAAACATCAGTGGAATTTATCACCTACTTAGTCTGTAACTGCCTGACTGAGTCAGGTCTAAAGATTCCTCACTGAACAGACAGCAAAACAGATATGTGACAGGCTCACCCTGAACCCAAAAGCTTCAGTTCTATGAATACCTAAAGCAAGTTTATTTACTATATAACACATTGATTTACTATATAACACATTGTTCCTTTAATGCACAGCACTAACAGGGTGTAACATGGTGCTGGCCTCCATCACAATTCCAAGGTGCTACAGTTGTAATTAACTTAAACTGTTTAAAACAAAAATCCCCAATAATAACAAAAATCACATTGAAGAGGGAAAAAAAAAAATAAGGTCTATTAAAACCATGACTATGGTAGCAGGGAAGTTAATAAACCTGCCAATAAAAGTGGCAACCACACAGAGTCCCAAATCTGCTATTAATTAATTGAACAGAAAATAGCACCTATTCTATAGAACTTTAGAAGCTCAACAGCAGTGTCTGATACAGTTACATATTTGCTCCATAGTTGGGTTGGGGAGCCCTGGAGGAAGGGCTCTCTTCTGTGCCATATTCTATTATGTCCTTACAATGCTCTGCTATTGATTTGTCAGCCCCAGTTACGTCTCAGACTTTTTCAAAAGGTTATTCACAAACAGCTGCTCCCATGGCCATGAGAACAGGGAGACCACAGGTTCATCACAGTGACCCTGATCTGTGTGTGTGCAAGTCAGGGAATGGTTTAGGGCTGGAAGGACCTTAAATCCCACCCAGTGCCACCCCTGCCATGGCAGGGACACCTTTCACTGCCCCAGGTGTCCCCAAGCCCCAGTGTCCAACCTGGCCTTGGGCACTGCCAGGGATCCAGGGGCAGCCCCAGCTGCTCTGGGCACCCTGTGCCAGGGCTGCCCACCCTGCTAGGGAACAATTCCTGCCCAAAAATCAGCTCTGACAGGTCCTGCTCTGTGCTCTGGTTCTCACAGGGGCAAAGCACAGCAGCTAAATTACATTCACCACAAATCTCACGCCTCCAAACAAGGAATCAGGTTTTGTCACCAGCTTTTATTCCACACTGAACTTCCAATTTGTTGAAGTGTCAGTCTGGTGGCTTTGTTGGAAATCAATGAGGTGAGATTATTTGAGCAATTAAGAACCAGAATGAATTGCTGTGTTTGAGAAACATGCAAACAAACAAAAAAATAAAATATAACCCTTTTCATTGTTCAGCAAAAACACTGGTTGCAAGTTTTAAATAGTAGCAACAGGTTATCCTTGAGACATGCAGGAAATGCATGCAGGGCTTGGTTTAAAATATTTTAAATAGCCATGGAAGCAGTACAAATGTTTGGGGTATTCTCTTAGTTTTATTCTGCTGATGTTTTCCTTGCCCCATCAGATTTGCCATATTTATGCTTTAATTTTCAGAAAACACGAAAGATTTGCATAGAACTCCCTTTCAGTTTAGTACCTGCAGGGGATCCAATGAGTTACTGGAAAATCTCTTTGTTTATACAGCACAGAAACTGACACAAGTTAAGGTGCATTAAAACCAGACAAACCACCTCACCTAATTCAGTACTTTTTACCTGTATTTTCACATCTACCACATTCTTCTCACATTCTTCAGTCTCAAGGGAAGCTGGAGGAGATGTTGTAGTAGCCAGTGATGGCAAACCCCAGTTGTCCTTACTGGAATGGATATTCCCATGGAATACAAACCTGGGGAGTTGGTTTAACAAAGAGGAGGGCACCATCCAGCTGGGATGTCATAAAGCCAGATGAGCTCCCTGATTAAGGACAGATGTTCAGACTGTGCCTCAGCTGCTGCTGCAGGAAGCCAATGACTGCTCCTGGACTGCCCATCCTGCCACAGCCCCACAGAGCAGCTCCAAACACTCCTGGCATTAACAAAGCCACACCTCGCCACGCTCCCTCAAGCTCCAAGAAGTTTCTTCACCTTGCTGAAATAAAGCAGAATTCCTGTGCAGATTTGCTGGACAGATCTGCCAGGTATCCACAGCCAAATCCTGCATCTCTGCTGTGATTTAAACCAGGTTTAAATCCATCTCATGTGGTTTAAACCAGGTGAGGCCACGCTGTGCTCTGGCTTCCCTTCCAAAGGAACCAAACACTGGCAAGTTCAGCTCAAGCTCTTGCTCAGCTGAATATTTCCAAAAAATGTCTTGACCAACACACTGCAGCTAATGTTTGTGGTTACTGTGGCTTTCCTCTTTGGTTACTCTGGGAATTCAGCTCTCATGTGCCGCTGAGCTCTGGGAGCAGGATCACTGCTGGTAAGGTGTGAGGGTGAGCAAAGGAAAGCAGGAGCTCTGGAACACCAACAGACCTCGGGAAATAACACACCACAAACCTCTCTGAGAGGCATTTCCACCCGCCCTGAAGCTCCTGAAGATGTTCCCACTGCCCTGCCAGCCCTGTGGGAACTCTGGGATGGAAGCTACAGCAGAAGTTCATCTGCTGGAATTTCTATTTGTGCTTCTTGCCAAGCGAGGGGCCAAGGTCAGCCAGAGTTTCTTTATTCACGAGGTCCTGGCTCTCCTCTCAGACACAGGGCCCAAGCAATGTTTTTCCAGAGTCCTGATTCTGGTCCCTGCAAGGCACATGGCGCAGAATAAAATTCTTCTAATTAGAGACGACTATTCCAAAAGTGCAGCCCTTGCACAGCCTTGCTCAAGGTCATGTGCTAAGTGGCTGGTGAACAAACAAATCTGCTCACTTTCAGCAGAGTGAGGAATTAAAATCCGATTTAACTTCAGCACCAACCCTGGTATTTGACACTGTCAAAACAATTTTCTGTTTGAAAGCAACAGCAGACTGTGAGTGAGGCAGCAAGAGAGAACTGGCAGTGAAATTTAAAGTAATTTTGTTCTTAAAATTAGATTATTTTCAAAGAAAAAGGTCTATCAAGAATATTAACTAAGTACACCAAAGTTCCAAATCCAGTATTTACTGTTCTGCTGGATTTCTAGTTGGATTCTAAATTCAAATTAATAATTGAACAAAGGTTTTCCTCAGGCATATTCTTCCTTATTAAACATACAGTGCCCAAATGTCTTAAACACACTCTAATTTTTCCCTACTCATTGAACTTGGTCCATAACGAGGTGCACAGAACGTGAACAGATCAAACAGTATCAGCATTTCTGTAATTTCATACTTTGCAGCTACTGCTCAATAAAAATTATCACCTGTAACCAGCATCTTGTCCTAAAGATAATTAAGAAATTGTTTGAGGAAATTATTTTTCACATGAAATTATAACTGCTGTTAACACATTAGTGCTCATGTGGGAAATGCTGATCATTCCCAGGATTTGGGCTGTGGGATTGGGGTGGATCAGAAGCCAAAGGTGCAGGAGCTCTGCAGCACCCAGCACAGGGCAGGGGCAGCCCGAGGGGCTGGAACCCACACTGCTCCCTTCCTGCCAAGGACAGCCCTGAGGAACACGGGAGAGGGCAGCAAAACAAAGAATTCCCGGTTTCAGGGGGATGAGAAGGAGATTAAAGCTGCTTTGTCAGCTGCTGTCCTCGTCCAAGGCCTCCTTCCAGAGACACCTGAACCTCAGCCCCTGCTGGCTCAGCCCAGAGCTCACACATCTCAGAGCATCCCATGCTTTGGATGGTGCCTCTGCTGCCTGACTGGAGCTCAAATTATTCCAGTTATCACTTAAAAATCCTGTTCTGTAACTGTGTGTGAGAGATAAAAATCAGACACACACTAACAAGGTCTGTGAGCTGTTCCAGACAGAGATAACTCAGGATTTTCCCAGGACACACTCCCCTCCCACCACAAGGGTGGGGAAGTTTAATATGTAAAGTAGTAAAATATCACAATGGGTGAGTGACACAGCCCTGCTCCTGGGGACAAATGTCCCATTTGAGGCTGGTGGGGTGGCAGGAGAGCAGTGGCACCGTTCCCCTCCTGAGTGAATCCCAAAGTCCCACACAAAGCCCTGCTCTCCTTTTCTGTGCTGTCACACCTTCCCATGAGCCTCACACATTCTGACATGGCCTGACTGTCCTGAACCAAAAAAAGGTGATTTCTGTGTGCCATTTCCTCTCAGAAAGCCACTTTATTTCCTTTGCCATCCCCTAGTCTTGAGCTTTGTTAAGGAGAATGCCATCCCACCCTCAGCACCTGGCACAAAATCTTCTGGTGGATGCTCAAATGCCAATAAATGGAGAAAGAACAGGACTCAAGGCAGAAAAATGGAGAAAGAAGCACATTCAAAAACCTAGAAATGGTAATTATATGTAGTTTGAACCTTTCTTTTAGGAGACCAAGCACAAATATGAGAAGAGATTTCACAATTCCTTTCTCTTTTCCATTAACACCACCAATCCCTGACCTTTATTCAGTGAAGTTATGAGAGAATCTTCCTTCTCTACAGTGAGATGACTTTCTCCACTAAATCATTTACAGCAGGAATATTAAAAAGAACCCCTGACAAAAAATGAAAAAATGACAAAGATTTTCTCATTTTTACTGAACTGCCAGGGGAGAAAAAAAATATTAAAACCAAAGGTATGGAGAGGAGTCAAAATAGTTCATATTCCCATGAAAGCATTCCAAACCATCTGCATCACAGTTGGCTTAAACCCTAAGGGTCCCCTTTCAGGTTGGAAAAGTTAAAACAGGTGAAAATACAACATTTGACAATTTTTACAGGCACCTTTGACTGAGTTCCATAAGTTAGTCAGATATTTCCATGGAACACACTGGAGTTTGATGAGCAATTGTTTCAACATGGGAAACAGAAAAAGAAGAGTGTTTATTCCTAGGTAGAATATTTTCAAGAGAAATTGCTCTTCCTCCTGACAAACTCCACATCCCAAATGGACAATCCTATCCCCCTGCCCTGCAGACTCAGGGATGTTCTCTCTGTGTGCCCAGCACACCAGAAACAACAGAGCCAGAACATTTGATATCATCTGATGAGAGATTAAGCAAGGCTGCAGTGGTGACAATCTTCTCAGGGAGCTGAAGGACTGCATTTTAAAGCAGTACACTCCTCTTCATGCTGTTTAACACAGAACTGCAGCACAGAAAGAGCTCCACGTTTTCAAAGCCACACCAGGGAGATTGCTGGGCTGTGGTTTTGTTTTTCTTAGAGGAAAAAACACGTGAGGAGTTCTCTGCTGCTCTCTGGGAACTGGTACAAAGCAAGTTTGTGCTCTGCTGGCTCAGGCAGGACAAAAGGCTACCACAGTGGTGACAGCTTTGCAAACCCCCCAGGGGTGTGAGATGTGACACACAGGGGTGAGATGGAAAAGCTGCCACCACTTACAGCCTCCCCTGACCACTGTCCCTCCCAGAGAGGCTGAGGGCCACTGGCTGGGTACCCTGGGGTGCCACCAACACCTGCAGGGTCAGGGCTCAGGTCCTGCAGAAACACACATCTGCTGGTGGTAAACCAGAGTTCAGGCTTGGCTTTCACATCTACAACTTCTTTAGGAACTACTGATAATTAAGCACTGATTTTTATCCTTCCACACTCTCCTCTCTTGTACAGTCTTTGAGGGAAACATGAGTCAAGTCTGTTCCTTTATTAATCAAGCACAAAACTTCTCAGCTACAGCTCTTCTGAGCAGGATCTCTGCAACAGACAGGAGAACATTTCCATTTCAGTGTATTAACAAGGGGCAATAAAAACACAGCCTAAAGGGATATGTGTGAACATTTCCAAGAAATATTGGTCTTGGACTTGTCTTCTTCTGCAAGGAACTTTTCAGACCAAGACACCAAGCAGGTACAGGCAGGAGCATTATTATTATTAAGTATTCACAGAGCACTGATAAATCTCCAGTTTTACACAAATCCCAGCACAAACACTGCCAGGATAGTGCAGTGATTTAAGAAGGTACAAAATGATGCTCAGCACACTGCATTTTTAACAAAAACATCTGAACACCATCAGTCCTTCTCCTTGTACCCACAGAGAAGAAAACAGTTCACACCATGAGTAATCACAGCATTAATAACTACAAAATTGGATGTATTATTGAACTGTTAGTCCAGCTCCCTTTCAGCAGGCAGGATGATGAAGCTGCTTGTCACATTCTTCTCTAAATATTTCACATTTATGGTTCTTCCTACATATAAAAGCCAGCACAGCAATTCAACCCTCACTCCACACCAGGCTGGGGATTTCTAAACCAACCTGGCCATGCTTACAAGCTCCCCTACAAAACATTGGCCTGGAAATGTAGCCCAGCTTCAGCTTCTCACACAGAACTGTTCTGATCTCTCTCCTGTGATTCTACAGGAATTAATTGCTAAATTTTACAATCATCAGTCCCAGCTGCTCACTGAGTTCATACCCAGTTCTCCAATTTGTAAGAGTTGGGTATCTAACCCCTGTTAAGAGACAAACCCTCAGTGACAGGGGTTTGTGAAATATGCTTCAGTACTCAGCAGTTACACACAGGTGTATGTTTGGAGGGGTTTTCCAACATCAACCTTTAAATAACTTTGCACCCAGTCCAGGCAGCAGCTGCCAGTGTGCTGAGTCAGGAATGTAACAGCAAGTCAAAAAGTGACACGAAAATTGTCATCTTGGTAATTAAATCCACAATGAAACCTCCAGTAACCCCTCAGTGCAAGGAACTGTCTTGATTTTTGTATTGGAAAAGAAACTTCTTGTTTGTATCTGAGGTTATTCTGACAGCAATTCTGCACCTTAAAGTAATATCCCCAGGCTGGTAGGTGGGAATCACACACAATAGAGGCATGTAAATTATGGGAGAAATGATTATTCCATCCCAGGAAAATCAGTGGAAACTGATTGAACAAGCTGCTGATGATTGAAGAAGTTGTTCCACATTTTGGTTACCCCATCTACCATCTTTTCTTTACAGAACATGAAAATTTAAGAGAGAAAATAACCAAGGATTTATGAATCCAATAGTTCTACTGGAAATATGATGCTGTTTATTTTCAGGTTCAATCAGCCTCTGCAAACTTAAAGTAAGTAAATAGTCACAGGAGTAGGCAGAGCCTCAGTTCCACTGCCATTTCCCAGGATCAATGAGCTCCAAGGCAAACGTTTGCCCACAAGCACAAGAAGCAGCAGCCCTGCCTGCAGTGCCCCTGCTCCTGCCTATCAGAGACCTGCTGTGGGATGGATGGTGTGGAATGAAAACACTGCCACACAGCTCCATCTCATTTGT
Organism: Hypocryptadius cinnamomeus; assembly: GCA_013400635.1. Taxonomy (NCBI): domain Eukaryota; kingdom Metazoa; phylum Chordata; class Aves; order Passeriformes; family Zosteropidae; genus Hypocryptadius; species Hypocryptadius cinnamomeus. Next base: position 28,051 of record VYZP01026581.1, read on the forward strand.
TTCCATTTGCAACTAATAAAACAAGATCAAATTCTGTGTTAGCTTAGCTGCTAGAACAGGTGGCATAAGGAGAAAAACAATTTAAGATCTTATTTGTATGAATATTTGGTCACATAGTGTAATATTCTTCACTTTGTACCGAGCAAATGGAGAATTAACAGGCTCTGAACAAACTGTGCTCGTTCAGCAGCTGGGTTTCCTCAGGCACCCACAGTGCCTTGGCCAGATGGTCACCCCAGGCCACTGCTGTCCCCAGGGAAGGGGGACCCAGGGCCCTGAAGTGCCTCAGGTGTCAATTCCCAGCTTTCCAACCCCCCCAAGGGCTTTTCCAGAAGTCACAGAAGGGACATTTGAGAGGTGCCCCACCAGGACAACCCCCAGTGCCAGCTCTGGTGGGGCACAACTCAGATGAGCTGCTTTGGCCAATTAGATGAATTCGGGCAAATTGCTTTTATGTAATTATCACAGAATCAGCAGCCTTGGAGGAGACCTTCAGGATCACCCAGACCCCACCATCACCAGCCCTAAACCATGTCCCCAAGTGCCACATCCATCTTAAACACTTGCAGAGACTCCAGACCCCCAGGCACCTTGTTCCAGTGCCTGCCCTCTCAATCCAAAGCTGCCAACACACATCACCCCTAATTCATATTCTTATTTTCTCCTATGGTCACAACTTTTCTTTCCAACTCTAATACTTCACTGCTTACAATGCAGAGTGAGAGCTCTTTTCTCCTGACCTTGATTAGCACAATTCCAGTTGTTCCAGCTCCAACAAGCAGTTGTGGAAGTCACAAGAATTTTGAATGGCCCTGTGTAACAGCCTTGGGAACCACCCAAACTCCAGGGCAGTGATGCCTGGACACCCAGCAGCACTGTCCTGAGACTTGTTTTTTACCTGATCCTGGTGTAACACCATGCAAAAGTGAATTAAGTGGTTTGATCTCTGACCCTTCATATCACAGTGCCAGTGAAACTCCTTTCTTGCCTCTGAATAGCAGTGATAACATTTGCAGCAGAGCAGCGTGGATTAAACAAGAGAGAGCTAAGAACAGGAACAACTTCTTAGGAGATAAGAAATTAAAGCACCTAATTGCTGCAAAGAAATACACAAAAGCAAACTAAGCTCTAGAAAAAATTACATTCTATTCCTACTGCCCCAGGGGACAAGCCAAAGGCTATAGAGATGCCAAACATAAAACAAATTGTGCTCCTAAAATGAGATGAGGGCTGATTCTGTGCATCCACACAGCAACTCAGCATTCAGATGAATTTATGACAAAGAACCCAACACATGCAATCTTTGTCACTGCTCCTCATTTCCTGCTCCCATCTGCTCAGAGGCAGCTGAAAGCTGCTGCTGTGCATCAGGCAGCCCCTCTGCTCTGGGGCTCTCTGCTTGTGCCACAGAAGGTGAGCAAGGCAAAGGCTGATGTCAGATCTGGTGCCAGGATTTGCCACACAAAGAATCCCAGAGCCATTGTGCAGGACTGCAGGGGCTGGAGATAAGGGAAATGCCTAAAACAAAACTGGAGCAGAAATCTCTGTTTTCCCAGTGTGCTGCTGAGGCCACTGTGCAAGGGAGGCACTGCCAGCCTTCAGCAGGAAAACCCACGTGAAATTCACAATTAACTTCACCAGCAGAAATATGGAGCATCACAAGACAGAAATGGGCACAGAGGCTGCTGACTCTCTCTGCTCACTGATATATGGAAGCTGAAGTAGTCTGGAATTTTAATAGCAGCTCACCACAAATAATAATTACATCGTTTATTAAAGTGAAAGTCCTCCACATTATCTCTACTCCAAGGGCAGAGAGGATGTGGATGAGGTTATGCTACCAGTTTCTTTAACCCTTTGGGATGACCCACACCCTGGAGAATTTCTGGATATTGCAGCCAGGTCTCCCTGTCACCTACATGGAGCTAAATAAAACCCAGCTCTCTGTAAGTTAAACTGGCACCAAAACCTTGGAACTGGCTACAAAAAGTTGTCAGTCACAATCAGAACTACATTCAAGTATACCATTTCCTCTCAACATTGTCACAACCTACTTCTGTCTCCTAGAGTTTATGCTCTTGCCAACTGATTAATCTTTTATTACCCAATTTGGCATTAGGAAAGTCAACTATTCCATATATAATGACAGAAAACTCAAACCCAAGGTTTAAATAACGAATAACAGTTTACATTATCTAAACAGCTGTTTTCAAGCCCTTTATTTTTCATTTCTTTAGTAATTTTTGATCCATACAGTGTGGCAGGTTTCCAGCAGGACATAAGCAAAGCAATTATTCCACCCAGTAAAAAGTAACAGCTTTTGTGACACAGAGGTCACACACCATTACCACCACTGCTTTCTGTGGTCTTAAAAGCATAAATATTTTGTTTCATCAAGGAACAGGTCAGGCTAAAGAGGGGGAAAGTTGGCAACAATAGGACTAAGCTGCAACAGGAAAAATTCTGTACACTTCTGCTGGAGTGTTCTCACCAGAACAGGGATTAATCAACATCGCTGGCTAACAAGGAGACAACACAAATGTAAATGACAATTCCACACTAAAGATAATGAAAACTAAATACCAAGAAAACAGAGAATAGCTGGGCTAATTAAAATTACATGATATTTAACTAATCACAAAATATTCTCACAGCTCTCATCTGTAAGAACTGTTGAGTCATGTACCAGCTCTGAAGGTGATCCTGCTGGAATTCTTCCAAGAGATTCCATCAGAACAAACCTTCTCCAGAGCACTGAGGGTCTGCAAAGTTACTAAAACATTCTGTACAGACTGCCTTCATCAACACCAGCCACCTGCACGTGGCAGTGGCACATCAATATTGATTATTAGTGGGTTCTGCACTTCTCCCCACACCTGGCTCAGTTTCTCCAGGTGGTACAAAAACCCTGCAGTGCTCTCCAACACTTCTGTGTCAGCAAAACAATTCCCAGGCCAGATGTTCTCCTGCACCTTTTTCCTCACTACAAGGCCAATTAGGAGCAAGATATTAATTTAAAAAATACTCTAAAATATTCTAAAATTATGTTTTGTTGCCATAGTTTAGAAAAGAAGAGTTGGGTAAGAATTTTGGGGGCTGATACTTTTTCTTTGTTATTAAACTTTTACCTGCAAGAATCCTGAATGCACCGTTCCAGACAGGCCACAGGCTTTTAAAACATTTCCAACACTGCCAGACAGATGCAAGAAAGACTCTCTCACAATGAGAGTTTTACAGGTTAAAGCAGAAAATATCCAAATATCCAAGCCATTCTAGGAGAAACATTTACACATTCTCAGCATTGAAGAGGAACAATAACATTTTATAAGGTTGCAATAAAAGGAGGCCAGTTTTAGCTAACACTAAAAACTGGCATTTTACCAAGTGCCAAAAGCTGATCAATAAATCACCACCTTAAAGTGGAGCAAGGAGGCTGAGTGATGAGTGATCAGGAGCCTGGCAGCCAGGGAAGCACAGCAGGGGCACAGGGGGAGGTGGTGGCGATGCACTGGCAAGAGGAGGGGTTCCCTGCAAGGACAAGCAGGTTCCTTGGCTGTCCCTGCAGGTGACAGGCACGTCCCACCTTGCCTCCTGGTGAGGCCATCATGGGAAGGGTGTTTAAGGACACAGCTGGAGGTGCCAGCCTGGCTCTGAGCTGCTCAGGCACCCACTGCAGGATGGAGCAGCCCAGGGAGGGACACCTGACAGGGAACTCCCACCTGATCCAGCACTGCAAAGGCAGGGAGGCACGGAAGGGATAAACACAGCTGGCACAAGACTGCTCAAAGCCAGCCTTAACCTTCACCAATGAGGCAAAACCAGCAACAGCTTCCTATGCCTGAGAGCACAGGATTCACAAAGGGAAAAGGAACCTGGAGGATCTGCTCTAGAACAGGCCACCCTACAGGATGCATACATGGCAATTCTAATTTAAGGAAGCAGTTTTGAAGGATTTCTGGTGCACAGGATGATCCCTCAGTTCCCACAGCAGCAGAGAAACAGACTTTGAGCAACCTGGACTAGTGGAAGGTGTCCCTGCCCGTGGCAGGGAGTTGGAACAAGATTGTCTTTAAGATCCCTTCCCAGCCAAAGCACTCTGGGATTCTGGGACTCATTTCCCAGGCTTTTAACCAGCAGAATTCCAAGGGATACAGCTAAAAACCAAATCCCAGACCACCAGCAGCACAGTGCAAGGGAATGTGTGCAGTGCTCAAAATGAGATCCCCTCAGCCAAACACTGACAAACATCCCAAGACACAAAAAGATCCTGACGCAAATGGGCCAGCAGGAGGTGAATGGACCAGCTAAGAGCCTGAGCACCACACCTGCTTTGGCAGCCAGCACTCAAAGGGTAACATTCAGGATGTAACATATAGGAAATTGTGTTTTGAATGTTAATTTCTATTTTGTTTTAATTATTATTACTACTTGTTAATTAGAAAGTAAAATGTTTTAATTCGAAACCACACTGTCCCAGAAGTAGGAGCATCCCAAACCAAGCCTGGAACACAGAAAGCTGAGTCTGGAACTGCACTGTTTAACTCACAGGGAGGATGAGGAGTGCTTCTAGAAGGATCAAAGCCATTTGGCCCAGCAGGGGATGATCCCTTTGCTCGCCTGCACTCCCTGCCAGGCTGACTCATTAGTTTTTTGAATGACCCAAGTGTTTTTGTCCCATCCACCTAAACTAGTCTACAATTTTAATTATCTGGAACAAAATGAAACAAAAATCAAGTGAATTACTCTGAAATACACAGTGAAAACAGAATAAATTTGCATACCAAGAGAATAAAGTTGCATATTTTGTATTTTCCACGAGGTCCTTGAAAAGCCAACTGCCAGAAAGGGAATAAAATGTTTATTGGAATAAGAAGTTCTTTTAAACACATTTAAAAAAAAAAAAGAGATGGATGTTAAGCAGAGTGTAAAAAGACAACTTGGGGAAACAACATGGGGAAAGGAAGTTTTTGAATAATTTCAAGGAAACCAAAGCTGGCTCTGAAGCTCTGTGAGGTCCTGTAACAGCTCAGAAGTCAGATAATGTCCAGGTAATAATTCCAGGTCCCATTTCCCATGTTACCAGAAGTTGGGACAGTCCCAAGTGTCAACCTAAGCCTCTAATTTCTAATGTCACAACTCCACCAGAAGCCTTGTGAGAATTAAAAGATCTCTAAGTGTGACTTAGGGGTGTGCGACTTCAATACAGACAAGTGAAAGAAAAACCATCATCCTGTGCTGGAGAGAGGAAGGTCAATACAGCATAATTCTTCAGCAAATAGACTCAGAATTGGAACCTCCTGTAAGAGTGGCTTGAAGTGGTTTAATCTTGAGCCTCTCTTAAAAAATATAGAGTCAACACAAAGCCCAGATCCAAACCCCAATCATGAACAGCAGACCAGGTTGAGCAGGAGGGTAGAAGTAAAGCAGGAATGAAATCTGATTTTCCTCACACACTCTGTCAGCATCACACCAAGAACCTGTCTCCACCAGAAAGTCAAATATCCTTTGCTGAAGCCCTCACAAAACGACTCCAGTTTGACTTGGGCTGTAACAGCAAGAAGCAGAATGAGGAGATGACCTGACCCTGACCATGGCAGCCGCACCACCACCGATTTTAAAACCAGATTTTAGTCCATGGACATTGTGACAAAGAGACCAACAGGAAAAGCTCATAAAGGTCACTTGTTCATTTAAAAAACACCCCCAAAAGCTCTCACCAAGGGGCAGGTGGGGCAGGGAGGGCCTCCTGTGACACAGCACAGTAAGGAAAGGACATCATAAAGATGGAACACAAACCACCAACTTTCATTTCATTGCTTTGTGGGTTTTAGTTTAAGGCCCAATGTTATCTTAATGTGCTTCCTGGCTCCCATAATTAAATTCACTAATCCCCAGTCTTAAGGCATCAGCAAGTTAAGCTAATTTAAAGTTGGTACCTGAGCCTACATCCTCTGGTTGATTTCTTTCCCCTTTAGCAAAGAAACAAAATTATCAAACCCTTTCCATGGCAGGGAGGTGTTTTTGTCTGTGCAATTTTAATGGCTCCTTCTCCACAGTCCTCATTCTGTACTTGAAGGGTTACAGAGAGAGCTTAGTACATTCATTCCTGAAGACGTGGAGATGTCTGGATATTTAACCAAGCACAGAAAATATCTCCCCACATCCCCACTGCACAGCTGCTTGATACTCTGAGTATTTGATACTCAGCTATCAGTATTTGTGAACTCACCTGTTCCATCTCTCTCATTTATTTGGTTTGGAGAGGGGCAGTTCCTGAAGGCAACACCTGAAAAATCAGGGTGTCAGTCACACCTCCCAACACTGTCACCCTGCCAGGGCTCACAGGAAAAGCAGGATCAGTTCCCCATCAATCTGCACACTGCAGACAAACACAATTACCAGATAAAAATCTCCTGGAAACATGACTAGCTGGAAAACTAAATTTGCCTTGCTATCTGCAAAGAAATCACCCAAGTTTCTCCGTCACTTCAAAAGAATGTACCTGGGTCATCTTTTTAATTACACAGAGAACATTTCTCAAGTATTTCCAACTATCCAATCTTCCTCAGGCCTTTTCCATCAGCAGCACTAACCATCCTGTGGCCTGGTTTTACCTTTGGCAATTGTTTGTGCTCTACTTTAAATTCCTTTCTGCAGTTCCAATTATCCCAGTATCATTTGCTTCCTGTCCCAAACCACAGCATCATCCCACACGATTTCCAGAGCCACTTTTAAGCACCATCCCACTTCCCACATGCATTTCTCCTTGTTAGGTACCACAGGTCTCCTTGTCCTGTTCTTCCCAGATGCTCCTCAACCAACACAAATTCAGTATCTATTCAAATGACAGTTACCAGCAATAAATAACATCAAAATACCTATAATGGAGCACCTGCAATGGCATTCCAAGTGAATATTGAAGAGGATTAGCAGACCTGGATGGAAAGAAAGCCACTTTCCCCATCCATCCCTGCTGGAACAGCTCTGGCTCCAGAGCACACCCTCCTGCTGGTTTTCCTCAGTGCCAGCCCACAGCTCATGGAGGTGTCCAGCTGAACCCAAAATGATGAATGGCAAATTCACACACCAGCAGCAGTGTATATACATTACAATCAGCCCCTCAGTCTGATTGCTATCTTAATTAACATCTTATCTGAGCAGAACCAAACGTGCAGCCTAACTCCAGAGCTCTGCTCTGTTTCCCTGGAGGAGAGGGGATGCTGCTTTGGAGAGGGCAGGAGCTCTCCCTCCTCACTCCACCAGCCTGCTCCATCTCCAGTGAGGGGGAGAAAGAACAGGCAGCTCTAAAAGCAGGAGCCCATTTTTCCCTGCCACAGCCACCAGGAGCTCAGGGCTGTGTGCAGGCAGTGCTCATCCATCACTCCAAAGGATGGCTCTGCTTGTTAAACCTGGGCTCAGCCCACCACTTCCTCCTTTTTTTTTTTTTTTAACATTAATTAAGCTTTAAAAAAGGCAGTTAGGATAAGAAATTGCAGAAAAATTATGGCCATTTTATTGTTTGTTCCCTAATTGCACATATAATGAGGCAAATTTAAAGGAGTGCACCTCAGAAGCTGCATTTTAATGATGCTGTTGCTGTGGTCTGAGTGCTAATGCCCTCGTTTATATCACCAATTGCTGCTCTAGTGACTGCTCAAAAAAAGTCTTGTTAAGAAATGCTTAAAAGGCATAATCATATATTGTTCCTACTCAGGTTACAGTTAAAGAAGCCAAGAATTTATTTTATGAAAATATACTCAACACTTATTGTGCGTTACAGTGTGCTGGTTATAGTCTTAGTGCTGTACAAGGCACAGAGCCCCTTGTGAGCAAAAGCTATTCTGCTTCCCATTTAAATAACAAGTGCTAATTCAACAAAAAGAGATGCTTGGCTGCTCTTCCAACTTGAGCTGCATCTGTCTGTCCTGAACAGATGAAGCAGCAGCAGCTCTCCTGCCTGCTCTCCAAGCAGGGAGAGCACAGAGTTGAATTCAATATAATTTCAAAACTAGGGCTCAGTTACAGCTCTGCCTGCATTTGTAGTTTGTTTTCCTCCAGCTGCCAAAGGGAACAGGTTCCCAAATTCCCTCCCAGGGTGCTCCAGGCCAGGCTGGATGAGGCCTCAAGCCATGTGGGAATAGTGGAAGGTGTCCCTGGCATGGGGTGGGATTGGATGGGCTTTGGGATTTCTTCCAACACTTCACATTCCATGATGAGTTCTGTGATTCTAGAGTTCTCTTTACATCCTAGAGCTCCTCCTTCCTGCCCCACAGAAGAGGGATGTCCCCTTCCTCTGCATCAGGACAGAGAGGGACGTCAGGAAAAGCAGCAGAGGACTTGCACACCCCCTGAAACAAACACAGAGGCTCTGAGGATAAATAACTGGATTTTCAATTCTGCTCTCAGGGCAGGGAGGAACCCATACTCAGTGACAGACTATTAGCATAACAAGAGACAGTGGAAAAAAATTCATGGTTGCAATTGAAATTATGAATAAAATCCTCCTTCTTGCATGAAAACTTCAGGAGTCACAAGTCATTTTTTGAACATCCTTTTCTATCTAACTACTTCTGCTGTGCTGGACAAATATACATTTAACCTAATAAAATCGATGGAAACTACTCCTATGAAACATTCCCAGAAGCCCTGGAACATTTATAACTAGAGAGAGATTGTAAAAAAAACAAAGAGCCATTAATTGCAGTGGGATATCATCCCTGAAACTGCATCCTGAGCTATTTCCTCAGGCCCCAGGGAACCCCTCTTTTGCTCAGGCAGGCACAGACCCTTCCAGACACCCTGAAAATCTTGGCATTTTGTGCTCTCAGTCTAAAGATGCCTGCAAGGTATTTCTGCAAGGGATGCTCAGCTGGTGCAAGGCAGTGAGGAGCCAGTGTTTAATCTGAGTGTTGTAACAAGTTCCTTCTGTGAGCTCAGCCCCTGCCCCATCCCTGACTGCCCCAGAAGGTCATGGACCATGCTCAGCTAACAAGGCTGAGAGCTCTGAGCAGGAAACAGTAAAATCATAAACAATCATTTACCTCTCCTTCATGCTAAACCTCAGTGAGTTATAATTTGGCTTTCTCAATACAAGGTCTCAGCAGGAGACAGCTAATGACTTTTTCCACCTTAAAATAAGCTGTTCCACACTGTGCTCACTTCGCTTTGTGTGGGAAGCCTGAAGTCAGGTAAAATAAGCCTCTTATGCCACAAAAGCAATAAAAAAAAGAAGAATATTTCAGAACTAGAATTAGTCATATGGCTTAATATCCAATTTCTAGCATGTACCATCAGGGTTTTTTCCCTACTTAGCCTGCACTGGAAGCATGTCCCCATGAAGTGGGCACAGTCAAATTTAGCCCTAAGCAAGCATGGAAAACGATTTTAATAAAGAACAGGAATACAAAATGAGACAGCTTGCAGTGATTGTACACAAAATCCATCACTCCAGAGAACACTGCCTTTGCTTTTACACTGCTTGAGTCTCCTTCACTTAACACCAAGTTTTCCAACTCCAAATTTAATTCTATGCATGTACAGAGATACACTGCTTCAGAGCAGGAGTCCAGGAAAGCTGGAAATACTACATGATTAACTATCAACTTTTTATTCTAGAAAAAAAGAATTGACACATGACTTCAGCTAAAAAATACATATATTTTCCATTTTCTGATTATTTTAAAGGTGAAAAAGAGTGAAAAAGAACTGGCATGGAGATAACTTACAGCAATAAACTAGAACTGGAAGGTAGGATTTAGTGGCTGAGGTGGTCAAGAGCAAAAAATAACAGATTTTTCTTTTAATTAAACCAAAGCATATTTTAGTAACAAATATTAGGAAAAGAAAGCTATATAAAGACAGCAGCAGGGCCAAGGGACATTGCTGATAATCAAGAGTTTCCACATTCCTGTTCAACACGCTGCTGAAAACCCAAGGACAAACCCTGAAAGCCAGAAAACACAATGAAGCCTTCCTCTCTGAGGAGATTTAAACGTTCAAGGTCAAACCCTGGACAGATTTCACGAGTTGGGCAAGAGTTGGTGATGTTGTGTCTCTGTGCACGCTTTCCCTGCCAGCCCCACCGTGCAGCAGTGAGTGCCTCCTCCTCCTCCTCCTGCGCACAGCCCAGAGCACCCCTGCCTGCTCAGCCCTGCCAGGGAACAATTCCTGCCCAATGTCTCATCTGAACCTTCTGCCTTTCAGTTATGAACTCCCACAGCTCCAAACAAAGGTGCCTCAAACTTACTGAGACAGAGGAACAGGTCTATTAATAGCACCACAACCCTTCTGTCAACCAGGCTGTTCACTACAGTGTCACAAAACATTTAGCCCTCCACACTCAAACGAGGTGTTTTATTCCAGGTGGGAAAGCTAAAAATAGCTTTTCACACCTTAACACAGAGTTTGTCACAACATTCCCAGGGCAGGAGGTGACAGCAGCACTGCTGGTTTGGTGCTGGGGGCACAGTGCAGTGACCCAGGTAAGGAGCTGTGTGTTCCATGTTTGACTGCCCAGTTCTGCTGCTCTGACACCCCCAGTGCTGGTTGTGCACATGGAAATGCAGAAGAGGGAAGCAGTTCACTGCTCAGATGCCAGCCCTGTACCCCTGGCTGTCTGCAGGGTGGCAGAAGGGATGTCACCATGATATTTTCTGAAAAATCCCTTTGCCAGGATTTTTTCTCCTGAGAAGCCTTAGAGGAAAAGAAAAACAATAATTATCTGCTGCTGTGGAATGCAACAGGTGCACCTTGGATTGGTCCATGTTGGTTGTTTCTAATTAATGGCCAATCACAGTCAGCTGGCTCAGACTCTCAGAGTGACAAGCTTTTGTTATCATTCCATTCCTTTCCTTTCTAGCTTTCTGATGGATCCTTTCTGTCTATTCTTTTTAGTATAGCATTTTAATATAATATTATAATATAATAAATCAGCATTCTGAAATGGAGTCAAGATTCTCATCTCTTCCCTCGTTCTGGGACCCTCGAGCACAACCATGAAGGGACAGCAATGCCCCAGCTCATAGTGACACCCACCAGTGTCAGCATGGCACTGCCACCCCTCCCTGCCCAGGGGGTGGGAAAGGGCACAGCCAGCACACCAGGGAATTCACCCCTGAGCCCTGCACCATGTGTGCCACTCTGAGGTGAAGGGGGAAGCTGGAAGGAGCAGGAGCAGCTGGGACATGTCTTGTTCCTGCAAAGTGCACAGTTTCCTTTAATAGAAGCAAATTTCTCATTTGTGTTCTTCCAGCACAGCTGAAAATACTTGGACTGGTTTGGCTGCTTCAAATACTTTGTGCTCAAATAAGAAAAGCTTTCTGGAGCTGTCTCCATAGGTCAGTGACACTGCAGCAGGCATGACCACGTCTGTCTGCAGCACAAATAAACACACACTTGACGAGTGCAGGACAAGAGCAGTCACACCAGAAATCCAGAGCTGCTCATGCCCTGAAATGGTGGGAAGCAGTTCACCCTCTGCCCACAAACAGAATTTAAAAATAGTTTTAAGTTGGCAACTCATTGTGACAAAAATACACTCCAAAATTAACATCTTCTCACCCATAGATATTTTCCATGTATCATCACCAGGTCTTAAAATGAACACTTGGGAACTGACAGCAGGTAAGGGAAGAAGCTGCTCAATCCACAAATAAAGTGAACAGCACAAACCCAAAATCTGATCTGTCTGACTCATGGAAACCCTCCTCAATCTAAATTCAGACTTCTGTTCATACTTTCTTTCTCCATCTACTAGCAAGTTATTAATCCATTTTACACTAGAAATAAAAGAATAAAAGGTGTTGTTTTTTTTTTAAGGGACCTCGTTGAAAATGCTGTGAAAAAATTAATGTACACATATTGATTAAAGCACTCATATGCAGACATGCATTAGCTCCTTCAGACAAATCTGATTTGCCAGCATGAATCCCTTAGAAAGTTTTATTTTTCTGCTATTTTGTGCTTCTATATGTGTCTGATAATCTTTATTCTCCCTCAGTGAGCCAGAAGTGCAGAAGTCACACCTGTGGTTCCCACATCACCTCTCCTCCTCCCTCCCATGAAGAATGTCCTTTTTGTCTCTGGAGCTCTGAGGCTGATTTAAGTGACAGGTTACTCCACAGTTAATAGCCCACTTTTAAGTTCCTTTTTCACCAAGGATGCTGCCATCTGTTCCTGTCATTTGCTTCCTTTATTGACTGTTTTGACCATCTCCTCCTGACACATCAATTTGTGACAGTTCCTGAGACCATTCCCACAGGAAAAGGAGCTGAGAGGGAGCCTCCCCAAGCTTCCCTGCACCGTGTGCCAAGGCAAATCCTGCACTCACTTCTCCACTGGCACATTCCTTCCCTTGAGTGTGCCTTGGATGATTGTCTGGCACTTTACCATCCATTACCTGTTAACTCAAATCAGGAATGCCAGGCTGGTAAAACCTCATTTTCAGAGTGTGTACTTTGCCTTTTTTCATTAAGACTGTCAATTCCTCCACTATTTCAGCTTTTTTTGTGGTTTTAAATTGAAATTAATCACAATGTGTGTTCTTTACATTCCCCTTCTATTCTCTCCTCATTCATTTTCTCATGATGCTGTTGGTGTCCTTTCCAAATCACTGTGCTTGAACACGTTATACTCTCAGTTGTTCCTTTAAAATTATGCCTAAACAGCCTCCTAGGTGTTTTTTGAAGTTAAATGCTCTACTGTGCTGGATTTATTGCTTCTCCCAGGAGGTCACATCTGAATAAAATTATGACAAACCTCATAGCAGCATCTTGAGTCATGTCCTGTTCGCTGTGCAGGATTAATCAAGATTTGCTTTGCCTTTTCAGATGAGGCTATTTATTTTGCTGCAAATACCAGAGGTTTCTAAGATTTAAAATCTTATCTTCAGCCCCAAACCCAGCCAAAATACCCATAATTGCAGTCTAATTTCTGCTTTGGCAACTTTTCTAATCTCTTAGCCGTTCATGGACACTATCAGTATATCACCACAAAAGCTGCTGTCATTGTCTCATGATTGTAATCATTCCACATTGATTTTTTTATTCATAAAATTTCACAGCTTCTTTTGATGCAATTTAATAATTTACCCTTTTTGACTTAGAACTGTCTTGAATATATATATATATCACAGTTCCTCCATAGTGTGTTCTGCTCTACTAATTCTGTCTAATTTTTACTCTAGAAGAAGAACATCCCTCTAAATAACTTCCTTTGTAATTTGGAGAATAAATAGGAGGATAAGAAATTCACCTAAAGAGGGAATTGCATGATATGCAATAATTAATTGACAGTTTTCATGCACACAGCAGTTCAGCCCTGCAAACCCACAGGGATCAGGATATTCCCCCTGCACAGCCTCCAGACCTGGCTGGCACAGGGGAGCAACCAGCATCTCTCTGGCCTGGAACAAGAGAGAGAAAGGCCCTTTCCTGACTTATTTTTAAATAACCACAGTTTTCATCAACCCCCACAGCTTGAGATGCCAGGAGAAGGAAAGATGATGGGATCTATCAAGCTCCTGGTTTACAGGGACACATCCAGACAGAAAACTGGGGAAGGATCTTGTCCATCCTTGCAGCTGACAAGTATTCCATTGTTGAATCACACCAGGTTCCCCTGATTGCACACATCAATACAAGGAGCAGGGATACTTTGAGACTATTTGGTATCTGCTGATGATAAAAAGTGCTGTTAAAACCAGCCTGCTGTTCTGAAATTCAGGCTGTGAAGGTGCCACCTGCCCCAGGAGCAGGACACCAGGCACACTGGTGTTCCCAAGCCCAGGGAACAAGTCCTGCCAGCTCTGGAGCCCCAGCTCCAGTGGGGAGGTGTTAACCTGGCTGTCTGCAGCCAAATTCCAGCCAATTCCAGCCACGGAATTTCAAATGCACTCGAGCAACCTCATTAACTCTACAGCCAGAAATACACTGCTGTAACTCTCAGCAGCACAAGGGTGCAAGTGTCTGTCAGGTGTAAAACTCCTCCAGACACTAAAATAAAATATTTCCTCAGCTGAAGTTTCTTTATATCCTCTGGGTCATTCTCTCAGAGTTAATGGTGTCCCATAAATCTGATTTAACTACAGTGCATAAATCTAACATTTCAGTGACAAAAGCTTATGTAAACTGATCTCCATTCCCCCACTGGGGGCTGGGGCTAAGTGAGGCACAGATTTAGGGTTTCAGACAAACTGAGAATACTTACAGGCTCTTCTAAATAAAGCCTGGGATTTAAAAAACTGCTGTTGCTTTCCCTCAGGCTGCCATATTTCTGTCTCAGCACAGAAATACTCAGCCTTGCTCTGTGCTCCTGCAAACACCCCTCACACCTGCACAGGCAGCTCCAGGATTTACAGCTCTGCCTGCTGGGCTTCCCACACACAAACAGCTCCCCAAGGGGACAAGACATCAAGAGAAACACCCAGGGGCATCTTGTTCCTTACAGGACATGACCTGTGAGCTCAGGTCAGGTGGAGAGCAAGGTTATTTTGGTTTGCCAAATGTTCTGAAACCTGAATTGAATGACTGCAGATCAAAAAAGGCAACTCGTGTTCCCCTGGAGTTCTCGTTTGGATGAAACAAGAACTCTTATGTCAAAAAGCCCCTTTGTCCAGAGGCACCTTCTGACCACACTCCTACAAAACCCAGGAAGCCTGGAAGTGGTCAGAAACCAAGTACATGTGGAACTTCACAGTATTGAAAATGGTGGTATTTATTGGGTCAAAGGCTGGACTTGGTGATCCTGCAGGTCTTTTCCTAATGATTCTGTGACTCTCTGATCTCCCAGGTGAAAGCCTCACCAAAGACACTGCCCAGGGCAGTTCCTTCTCTTTGGGCTCCTCAGCACAGCCATGAGAGGAGAGCCCTTCACCTGGGACACGGCCCTGGGAGGGGGGACCCAGCTGGGACACGGCCCTGGGAGGGGGGACCCAGCTGGGACACGGCCCTGGGAGGGGGGACCCAGCCCAGCCGGGACATGGCCCTGGGAGGGGGGACCCAGCCCAGCTGGGACATCATCAGGTGTGGTATTCACATGCCCTCTGAACAGAGAGAAGCTGTGAGACAAGCAGAGAAGGAGGGAAAGCAATTCTTGTCTCTGCTTGCTGCTCCTGTTATTTTGCACGTGTAGAATGTGCTGGGAGATTATTTACCTGAAAGAATTTAGTAATTAGATTCTGTTGAGGATGATTTTGTTTCCTTAGCTAATCAATAAAGAGCTGTGTCCTGACTCTCAGGCAGAGAATCACAGGTTTTCAAGTTAGCTAGTTAGTGACAGCTCTTGTTAGTGTAATATTCTGTAATATTATTATAGTCTAATATTGCATAAAGTAATTAATTAACCTTCTGATGTCAGAGTTCTGCACATCATTCCTCCTGCCTATCAGGCACCATAACATCAATAATCAGGTACAGCAGCTCTCAGCTCCCTCGCCCCTTTTCCCCCCAGCAGCTGGAAGCCCCCAGGCCCAGCCTGGGGGTTGTGCCCCTCCTGCAGCCCCCCTGGTCACACACAGCCCCCCCTGGGATGTCCCCCACAGCTGGGGGGGACACAGCCCCACTGCTGCTCTGGTCCTGTCTCACTTGCGACAGCTCAGCATCAAAGATGATCTCCAGAATACTTGAGAGGAAGACCCCGTTCTGTTTCTCCTACTGAAGCCGTTCTTTTTTGCATAAATAAATATTCAGGAGACACACAATTAGAATGCAGGCTCTCTCCACCTCACTTTGTCCATCCCAGGAGTCCTCTACCCCACTGGCTATAATCACTCTTTTCCATCACTTCTCTCTCAAAGACTGAGTTTGCCCTAATAAGTAGAACAACTTCAGTAGAAAAGGTTGAGAATTCACTGAGTAGAATACTCCTTAGCACAGTGCTTAGAATATTTATTGGCTATTATAAGAAAATAAAGAATTAAGCACAAATCCCATACTAGAAGAAATTAATGATGTGTGTACAGGACTCAGCACTGAGTAAACTATTTGTACAAAGCAGTCCCAAAGATCCACAGCAAAGGCACCATGCACAGCAGAGGAGAAGAGGGATTTTCACAGACAGAAACCCATCACTGATGTCCTGCTCCCAAAACCAGATTTTCCCACATTCCTGACCATCCCCATAGGACAGAGCAGCACAGGAGGCTGAACCCCATCCCAAATCACCAAACCCAGGCAGGGAGGCACTGCTGAGAGATGGAGCCCAGTCCAGCACCTTCCCAATCCACAGCCAAGGGATCCTCCAAAGGATCCTGACTGGCCCTGAGAATTGCCACCATTGTCCCACAGCAAAGGGATCTCAGCTGCAGGGAAGGAGCTCAGAGATCCAACCCCACCTCCCCACACCCTCTCCTAGGAGCTTTCTCCTTCAGTGGATCCAATTAAAGCTGCTATCAAAACTACCAGCTACATATTTTAATCATCTAAAAAGGAATTATTTAGAGCTAATAATAGTCTCCAAAGGAGTTCCCAGTACAGTACATCACTGAACATCCCCTCCCTCCAGAGCCATTAGGAGCTTCCCTGAACCCTGCACCTATCCCTGATGAAGTGTGCTGTCATCCACCAAACTCTCTGGGAGACTTATGTATTCCCTCCATTTCTCTGTTTCAGTACCTTAGTCGATGGATAAATTGATTTTTTTTCCTACCATTTTCTCAGGAAAACTCAGTACACAGATAAACCTGCAGTTCTCTGCTGCCATCTTGGACTTCCTCTTTCCATCCAGCTAAAACACTTCCAAGTCTTCCTTGGGATATTGTGCTTCTCACCTGGCAGGGGCCATCTTTAGTCTGTCCTTTCTGGCATAATAACTTCAGTAAGTGGTAAAAAGAGGAGCAGCAAATACTCAGCAGATCCCAAAACATCACTCATTTCCTGCAATAGCCTCTTATGCTGGAAAAGCATAAAGCCATTTACATGATTTCATGAGTTAAAAGCAGAGAGAAAGGAAAACCCCAGATGTGCTCAGATTTGTAACTGCTTCTCTTGCTGAACTTTCCTGTGTCTGAGGGCAGTAACAGCTTCCAGAGCTCTGTATTGGATTTCCACTGAAGTGCCTCTTCAGGGGCTGGATTTATTAGTGAAAACAGACTGAACCAGTGCTGAGAACACATGGACTTGGTTCAGCTGTGTCAAAGAACCAGCAGTCACTGGTGTTTGCTCCAAATTGGAGCCATTTCCTACAGTAAAATGCAGAGACCATGAAAACAGTGATTCTGTGCAAGTACTTTGTTTGGTGCCTCTTCTCTGATTTCCAGCTGGCAGCACCTCATGGCAGGGCTGCCAGGTACACACAGCCCCCAGGAGAGATGGCAGCAGCCAGGAGAAAAGCTGGAAAGGCTCAGCAGGTCAGGAAGGGCTGGGCAGCTCCACAGCTTCCACCCCAAACCATCCCACCGCAGTCTGAGAGGCGCTGGCACAAGTCAGGTGCCCACATCTGATGACTGCATTGGCACCTATTTGCCTGTACCTGACAGGAGTATACCTCCCCTAGGAACCCTGGCTGGAATGCAATTAGTTTATTAGTTAATTATCTAGAGGACTTTAAAACCCAGGAAGCAGCAAGCACAAAATGGAGCTGAGCCTGGAGGAGAAAGCTTTGTATCAGACAGAAATGCAACTGTAATAAATCAGGAGTTTCATCCCAGAGAATTATTGTGTTATTTGCAACAAGTACCCTCAACAACTACAGCCAGAGAGTCCCTGCCCTTCGTTATCTCCCAAGTGCTCAGTGATAATGAGCCACGTCTGATTAATCCTCCTGCCTTTAGGGGTTGTGGACACCAAGCACAAACCAGGCCAAGTTCAGCTCTCTGGCCTGACAAAAAACTGCTGCCCAGTCCCACTGAAAGAGATGGAAAATATAAACCTGTAATGAGTCTCTCATACCTAGAGTTTGGATGAATATTTTCCTTACCCAGCAGCAATTAGAACACCATATACCTGGAGAGAGTGAAAGGTGGCAAGGGGAGATGGCTGTGATTTTTCATTTGGTAAATGATGCAATGCAGAAGCCAAGTTCACCCTTAACAGCACACTAGTCAGGAGGGCAATAATCAGCCACCAGAAAGGGCCTGTTTTTCAGAAAGACCCCTCCCCTGGCTCTGCCTTTCTTCTTGTGTGCTCAGCTAGAGCAATTAAGAGAATAATCTATAGGAAGCCTACCCCCAAAAGCCTCTCACAGCTTTCTCCAGCTGTTTCCTTCTCTTTGTTGCCAGCAAACCCAAGCTCTGAAGAGATGATTCACCTCAGCAGGACTCCAAACTCTGCATCTGCTCTGGGGGCATAATCTTTGCTGGCTACATGGAAGTGGTCTT
Source organism: Hypocryptadius cinnamomeus (assembly GCA_013400635.1). Classification (NCBI taxonomy): domain Eukaryota; kingdom Metazoa; phylum Chordata; class Aves; order Passeriformes; family Zosteropidae; genus Hypocryptadius; species Hypocryptadius cinnamomeus. Next base: position 46,364 of record VYZP01026581.1, read on the forward strand.
TAAACTAATGGAGTCACCAGACTAAGCAAAAAATCCTCTTCTCTAAACCCACAAAGAGTGTCTTTGCAATTTTATTTCTAGATAGGCATTTTCAAGATTATCATCTTTCTTTTTTAATCATCATAATGCTGCTTTACAACACACATTGCTCTTCTAAAAGGACCTTATGGCACTTTATGAATGCAAATCTGTATCATCTTTTTACAGATTCAGACTATCTACAGACTGTAACAGAGAAAATCCCTGGAAGAAGTGGAACTGGCATTCAGTGACCATAAACTCTCCCAAACCATAATGCTGCCTCAAAAACAACACTGAGAGATATAGAAATATGTTTAATTGGAATTGAGCTTCCCATTCACCAAGAAAATAGAGTGTTCCACCTTAATTACAGCAAGTGGTTGGAAAAAAGCTGTGTCTGGAATTCCTGTGAAGTATGGAGGGTGTCCCCAGCCCAGGGAGAAATCCACAGTGACACTGAGATGGAGGGAGGGGGCAGAAGGATTCCATGGGTGAGGAGGAGAGCCCCAAAGCAGTGGAGCTCCTTTGGAGCAACCCATCGAAAACCATGGAGAGGTTTTGTGTGCCTCCCTTCTTTGTGCCTCCATGTAGAAAACACATTAACAAAATTAATATTAAATTAATAACAGGCTGAGGAAGGGGAAAAGTAAATGATTTTTTCCTATTTATATAGAATGAATACAGATATTTTCCTCCCATATGTGCAAGTTTCTCCAATTCAGTACTTGACTGGGAAAAACCCCACTATTGCTCCAGACACTGTCCAGAGAAGCTCCACTGGTACAAAGCTAAAAGAAACTCACACTGAACTTCATCCTGGATAAATAAAATTTTCCCTTTTTAAGAAAGATTTTCTGTGACGCCCAGAGAAGTCAGAGAAATGCAGAATAAAGTAGTAATTTTCATCACTCAGTGGTTTCCTGGCTAAAAGAATTTCCAATGGATAGCAGAAATTATCTCACAGATGCTGAACAGGCCCATTTCCACTCTCTGGAGACCAAAAATTCTCTTTTGAACTCCTGGGATTGTGAATTGTCACTCCCTCCACATTCATTACCCAGCTGCCATCTGCCAGGAACTAATAAAAACAACAGTTACCTCATGCTCCTAAGATAACTAATCTCATCACCTTTGGAGAATCATTAACAACCAAGAAATGCAAGCTTAATAATCCCTCCCTTGGGATTTAGAGTGCTGGGTATGTATTATCAGAAACGAAATCCATTTTTGTTGTATATTCCAGAATGGGAGCTCCCATGCAAGACAGGAAAACTAAAGACTGGGAGACAAAGGCTGGGAAAGTCCTGCTTTGTGCTTTGCTTCCTCAGAGGGGACAGCTCTAAACATGGGCCAAAGCTCAGAGTGAGGCTTAGCTGTGCAAAATAATTCAGCACAGAAAGGGACCCCAAAAAGAACAAGAAAAGGACTCTTAGATTGTGTGTCTTCACTTCTGAAGCACAACAACAGAACCTGCTCATCATCACAGCATAAAAAGTTATTCTCTCAATAAAGAATTTGCTGACTCCCACTCTAGCAGACACTGATAGCCACAAAGAGCCCAACAGCCTGTTTGAAATGCTTACATCTGCTTCTGTGTTGGCCATAAAAACATGGGAGGGAACAGGCAGCTAAAGCCAGATCAGAACCTCCTGGGCCAGAGGAGCCCAGCCCAGCTCACCCTCCTGCACAGCTCCCAAAGCTCCCTCAGCTCCCCAGCACCAAACTGCTGCCACCTTCAACCACCAAGTTTATTTTTTTCATAGAAGAAACCTTTCAATCCAAACACTGCCATAATAGCAATGGATCACAAGGAGAAACAAACCTTCAATCCCAAGTTCTGGGGGAAATTCACCCAGCCCCAAGCTCACACTGCACCAAGGGCAAGCAGAGGAAAACAGTTACAAAAACTTCCACGTTCTGTAGTGCTAAGGTTATAACCTTTGCCCACAAATCTCACTTCTGTTGTGGCCTCTGAACTATCTTTTAATAAAATCAACTGATGAAACTGTGGTGGGGTAGAAATCAATGTCTAAACCCTGAAGAAACACCTATTGCTGTACCTGTACACCCAAAAGCTGCTTGGTTACTTTCATCCTTGCTGACAGCATTAAAGTAGTTATAGCACAGTCCTCACCAACTCAAACTCTGCTTTTTCTCAGCTCATGGTCAGGATTGGAGGCCCTGCCTGCAGCCCAGAGGGAAGGGAAGCCCAAGGCAGTGACACATCCAAGCTGAGAGCCCCCTGTGCTCTGCACCCCCCAGCTGCTCTGCTCTCTGCAGTCAGCTCTCTCTGCCAAGTGTACTTCTCAGGACCAGAATGGCCTCATTTACTGCTCTGTGTTGGCTATTTCTGTTCACATCACAGGGCTTAATTAGGCTCTTGCAACTAAAATTACTTCTTTGGACTCATTTGTATTAGAGAATGCTTTAAAAAAAGTTATGTCTGTTCCCTAATGCCATGTCTCAGCTACACTTGTCCCTTGCTTTCTATCAGCTGTTTTAGGGAAATCTCCTTTATTGCAAAACTCTTGTTGCCCTTCAGGCTCCATACCTCTTTTTGTCACATCCAGAAAGCTCAGGTCCAAATTATCAACCAGCTGATAGATTCTTCACAAATAATTTAAATCACAGACTCTTTGATGTTGGGAAAAGCCCCTGAGATCAAATCCAGTGTTTGACTGAATCCCACCAGGTACACCAAAGCTCATCACAAAGTGCCATGTTTAACTTGGGTTTGGAATACAGCATTGTGAAATAACACCCACAGCATTTCTCATGCAGGTGTTGGAGTGAGCTCTGCCCTTTGTCCCCTGAAGTTCACAGCAGCCCAGCTCTGGCTCTGCAGCCTTTCCCAGCCTGAATTTGCTTTCCAGGGCTCCTACAAATTCCTGCTGAGGAAATCCCAGCTTTCCCAGGGTTCTGTCTCCTCCTCATCCTTCAGGCTCTGGCAGCACTCAGCCTTTACACGAAGGTTCTGGAAAAGCTGCCCACAGTGACAGCCCACTCCAAGCCCCCCAGAGCTTTGTGTTCCCCCCTGAACAACTCCAGCAGCACCATCAGCAGTCAGAGTTCACTGTGGTTGTTCTTTTCATGTGTCTCATCCCACTGGAGCTGCAGGATGAGAATCTCCCTTTGCAGGAAAAGGCTGCCCACATACCCCAGGCTGAGACTGCAATCAGCCTGTGGACTGACAAGGACCTATCTAAACATCCAGGATTAAATTCAGTATTTTTGTTGCTGTTCAGGAAGGCCTCAGTTCCCTGGAGGTCCCCACACTCCTTCAGTGCAGCAGCAGGTCAAGTGTCTCATCCCACAGCAAATGTTTGTCCTTTATGACACCAAGCAGAATGTGAATTCTGATCTATAAAATCTTTAATTTCTACTCAGTGAAAAACCTAAGGCAGATGGGAAGCAGGAAGGAGAATTAGAGAAAACTTATTATTACAGAATATGAATTATTACCCACAAGTCTCTTAGGTCAGCCCTGCTCTGCTGTGGAGCACACAGACTCCTTGCACGAGGCTTATTAAAATACAGACTATGTGACAGAATGGGGCTAGTTCTTACCTAGGCTGCACAAGATCCAGGCATCCTTCTCCAGCACTTAAATTCAGCTCATACTAAAAAGCACATTAGCAAAACACTAAAATTCAGCAAAGTATCTCAGAGGTCAGGTTTTACCCCATCATCCCCCTTCTGCTGCTTAATACAGCAAAAATCCCAACATGCACAGGCTCCCAGCGGCAGCCCAGTGTCCCCAGTCCCTGTCCCAGAGCTGATGTGTCACCAGCTGCCCAGGTGCCACCGTCATATCTTCTGGAAAAATCCCTTTGCCAGGATTTCTCTCCTGGGAAGCTGAGATGCCTCAGAGAAAAAGGAAAATTCCTATCTCATTTGCTTCTCCTGTGGTTTGCTGCTTTGGAATGTGGTTGGAGATTGTTTCATTGGTTTCATGTGAATTGTTTTTACTTATTGGCCAATTACAGCCAAGCTGTGTCAGGGCTCTGAAAAGAGTCACCAGTTTTTCATTATTATCTTTTTAGCCTTCTGTCTGTATCCTTTCTGTATTCTTGAGTATAGTTTAGTATTCTTTAGTATAATATAGTATCATGAAATAATAAATTAGCCTTCTGAGAACATGGAGTCAGATTCAGCATTCCTTCTTTCATCTGGGAACCCCACAAATACAGTACCTGAGCTGCTCCTGTCCCCAGGGCCACACTGGCCCTTGCCAGCCCAGGGACACCCCCACTGTGACCAAACCAAGGGGACACAGGAGCTCCCCAGGAGAAAAGCAACGTTTGCTGCTCTGTGTGCTACAGGGATTCCTGACAGACACCAGGAAAAGCTGGGATCAGGATTTCCTCAGCCACTCCCAGCACCTGCTCAGCAAAAAATACCAAGTGTGCTCCTTGTGTGGCACCAGGGGCGGCTTGGACAGGGCTGGGAGCACCCTGGGCAGTGCAGGTGTCCCTGCCATGGCAGGGGTGTGGCACGAGGTGACCTTAAGGTCCCTCCCAACCCAAACCACACTATGATTATCTGAGACACAACCTTGGTTTAGTTTTTTTTTCAACTAAAAGGTCTCTAGCAGATGATATTTAACCACTGAGTTACAAACTTCCACCTTCTTTTATTTCATGTACATGAACTACTCTCTTCCCTTTCACACACTGACAAGTGTTCACTTCCTTACCTCCTTTTTATCTCCAGAGCCTCTTCTTCCCCCGGGCACGTTTTTAATGGCCTTACCAAGTAGCTGGTAATTAACTTTTACTCTAGTTTAGTTATTGACCGTTTCTCAGGATAGATTATGCAGAACAACTCTTACACCCATAGCACAGCTCTAGCCAGAGGTAAAACACGATACCTAGGAGCAGATAAATCTCTTTTTTTCCTCCCCTTCTGGGAGAGTAAGTAACCATGGATGCACAAGAAACAATGCCTGCAGATAAAAAGAAAGCCTCTAGATAATAATGTTTGTCAAAAGAGATTTGCACATTTCTTTGAACTGATATATTTATAACCTGCTAATTATTTGAGAAAAATCTCCGAGACCTTATCACAGACAGGCAATGCCACGGTTGTATTTTTTTCCCTTCAGGTCTAGGTTTCTTTTAAATGTATCCCTCAAACTTTCAAGCTGGCTTTTCACAGTTTCCAGACATTTTAGTAACTTACACTCATGAAAGCACTCCTACCCTAGAACACACCAGTACAATTTGTCAGGAAACATCTCCAGATTTGAAGTCCATTGGAATTTTTCCACACTCAGCCCAGGTCACGTTTTGACTTTACAGTAAACACTCCCTCTCTTGTTCTTACTCTGCTTTCCCAGGAAAAGCACAGGAGCCTGCTGTTCCTGCTACACCAACACCACACTCTAAGTTGTACAAGCAGGAACCAAACACAGGGAGGTCACCTCAGGGTCTTTTTTCCTTTACAGCCGCTGGAACAGCAATTCAGGGAATGTTCTGCTCAGCAGCTTTTCAGCTGCTGCTTTTCCCTCACCTCTTAAAGGCATAAGGGAGGAAAAATATCCTAGGAGGGCTTGGAAGCAACACTTCACCTGGGCTGGAGGAACAGCCAAGCTCGAGGTCATCTCCCTTCCAAGAGGAAAAGGGGAATAAAACATCGTGCAGCCACCTGCAGAACTCCCATTGCACTGTTTGTGTCACCTCCCAGTGCCCTGTTTCCTCCAGGACACTGCAGCTGAGAGCAGGATCCATTTCCATGGGGGAAAACCCCAAACAACCAGGGGATGTGAGATGGGAACTTCTGGTAGCACTTCCCAGCCTTTCCAGAACTTGGAATTAGAACAGCACTGCACCAGCTGCCCTCCCTTCAGAGACACAAGAGCCTGGTAGAGATGGCAATTGTCAGATTGGAAGCAGTTCTTGCATTTCTCATTCTTTCAGCAGGTGAGCTGATGGAAGTTGATTTGGCTTCAAGTTCCATCAAACACCCCAAGCCTGAGCAAGCTGAACTTAGATCCAACAGGGCAAAAATCAGCTTTTCCTTAGAAATGACAGGAAATGTCCAGCACTCAGTACTGCACCATCCCCACCTCACCCACTGCCACCACAGGGAAACGATTCCATCCACAGAGCAGCCCTAATTATAAGGGTTTAAAAACATCCCAAAGCACAGGTGCTTCTTCACCAGCAGGGCAACGCTGGCTAACAGAAATTCAGCCTGCAAATCCTGTCACAGGCAATGTCACCATGTTCCCCTGTGCCCCTGCAAGCTGACATATTTCAAAAATAACATGCTTTAAATTGTTCCACACCACCAAATATGCAGAGTAAGCTGAAATTCCAGATGCCCTCATGGAAGCAGAGATACCTCACACACACAGAGAATTCCTTTTTTAAAGCTCAGTGTCTAATTCAATTCCTATTTTGTTTAAATGCTTAAGAGTTTTTTGCATATTACAGTACCGAGCACTAGGCTACAAATCTTACTTGATTAAAGTAAAATATTAGTTTATTATTCCACTCAAAATTTAGTGAAGCAAAACCAGTGAATCATGGGAAATCATTCACAAACAAGTTTTTATGAACATATTTTATTCCTGTAATTAAGCAGCCAACCTGATGTCCCTCAGTGGCAGATTCTCTGCTGGGGTCAACTGTCACAATTCTCTTGAGCTCAGTGAGGAATATTTGGATCACCTGAGAGCCATTTCTTTTTATAGAGGCAAATCACAATCAATGGTAATTAACCAATTAAACTGGTCCAACAACTATTTTGTCACTTGTGAAAAGTCCGAGTGCTCGACAGAAAATAGGAAACTTGTATCTATTATCAAATGTGGCTTTTTTCCCCATGCTGCAACAAACACACAGACACTGCCAGCACAGCAAAGCTGCTACCAGAGCCTGACTGCAAAGGGACAGCTCCTGCTGCTTCCCTTGGGGAGTCCCTGGGACCCCAGGGATAAAGGCAACCAGTTTTCTCTTCTAAAAACATAGCTGGCACCCATTAAATAGCCACAGCTCCAATTTGCAGCCTTTAAGGCCAGGAAGTGCCATAGCCCCTGAATTCTGGCCTCCCAAGAGCCAGAGCTCATTCCATGCTGCAATCCACTCCCTGAGGAAGAGCTGCATTTGTCACTGATGGTGAGGGATATTCAAACTGAACCTGCCCAAAACTGCTGGGTTTGCACTAAAGGAGGCTGGAAATGCAAAACTTCTGGCTGCAGCTCCTGTGAGCAAGGCAGGTCTCATTCCCCACTCTTGTTATCTCTCTCCTGCATTAAACAATTTGTGTGCCTTGTTTATATTGTCAATAGCACTGTGTGCCAATTGGGATAGAAAAATTTACTTAGAATTTAATTATGTTTCAGAAGCCCCTGGGAAAGCAGTGGAAAGTGGGAGTGTGGAAAGAGGGAGGGGAGCATTGTCAGAGTAGAAAGTTCTAAGCTCCTTTTTTTTTATAAAATGTGAATCTTGGACATGAATTACTTCATCAAACTCCCCTACCACGTGTACATCCTTCTCAGGTGACTGGAATGAAAAACAACCACAAGAGCATTTTGTGATCCCAAGCTTGTGTCTGCACTCAGATCCTGGAGTCACTTTGGGAATATCCCCTCAGCACAGCCCAGGTCTGAACAGCAGCATCCCCCCTCAGAACACAGAATGACAAAGCCTCAAATCACAGAATCACTTTGTTTGTGATGTGTTTAGTGAAATAACCCCAGAGCCAGCTCTCTACTGGAGCTGGTGGCCCAGTGAAACCCAGCACAAACCTGCAGGGCTGCTCTGCATTCACATTTCCACAATAAAGAGGAGGGAACAAACCTGATGGAGGGCAAGGGTAGGGAGGATAAACCCAACAAACAGCTCAAAGCACTGCTCAGCTCATTCTCACAGCCAGGAAAGAAAAGGGATTTTAACCCTAACAGAAAACATCCTACACCACACTAAGATTATGCAGGAGAACTACAGGAAACACAAAGTTTTGAAATGACATCATGAAGGTAGAAGACAAGAGCAAACTCAGATAAAAGGCCACAGAAAAAAAGCAGATCTTATGCAAAAAAGTATTGTGGCTTTGTTGTTTTCTATAAGAATCCTGACAGGGTCTTTTCCCTGGAAGGAAAGCGTCTGCCAGAGCCGGTGAGAGGAGCTGAGAGCGGCAGATCTGAGTCAGGGGAACAAAGGCAGAGCAGCAGAGTAGGAAAGTCAGCAGCCAGTCCCCAGCAGTCTGGCACACAATAAAACACACCAGCAATCACAGCCTCGGTGAGAGACAGAGCAGGAGCTGCAGATGAGATGAACAGATGGAAAGACAAAGCCAATCAGGAATCAAAATGCACAGCTCCCCACCAGTGGACATTATGCAGGCTTTGGTCCATAACTAGGTCAAGGGATTATTTTTTTTCTTTACCCCTTAACTGCTGCCTGAAGTAAAAAGTTCTGAAGTGAGAATGGATCCTAAGAAATCCCAAAAATATTCTGAGTATGTATGCAAAACAAAGCAATGGATGAATATACAATATGTAACGTAAACAAATCAGATTTTAGCATAAGATTTAACTGGGTACAGAACAGAGCACTCCATGGAAATAAGTGGAAGGGGATAAAACACAGTGATTTTCAAAATGACTGGAGAGGTTGGGGGTACGTATATATATATATATATATATGTAGACACAATGCTGACAGATGGCAAAAAACCCTTGGTAGCTGCATTCAGTTTTCTTATCAGGAATTAATTTTCCCCCTTAAGAGTTTCTCAATACTCAAACTAAATTTGTGAAGGTAACAATAATATACTCCATTCATTAGAATTCCAGGACTACAAATTTATGAAGGGATCAACTAAAAACTCAGGAGCAACCCCAGGGGCTGTCCAGGCACGTGCACAAAACTCAGTCACTATTAAATAATCCATCCCTGGCAGCAAACACTGCCCAGACACCCCCAACAAAAGGCTCTTTTCCCTCTGCCCCCCTGCACTGAAGTAATTCAGGCCCTGCCACCCTGGCATATGTGCAGATAATCCGAGCAGGGAAGATTCCAAATGCTGAGCACATTGGATCTGGAGTGAGAGGGAACACAGACTGGCCATTGTGCCCCAGGCTCCATGGGAGAGGCACAGCACCCTCACACTGCCTGCCACAACACATGGCCCAACCTTCCCAAGGAGCAGGAATTTAGGGAGTGTTCAATCTGACACCCCCAGAGCAGAAGTGAAAAAGGTGTTTAATGCTGAAGATGATGCTGACTGCTCTGTAAAACCAGTGTAACCAAAAGGCTGCTGCTGGCAGGGGAAGGACCCCCAGTGCCTCTGCTGGAGTTTGGCTGGAGCACAGAGGGAAAGGAGAGCCCAGCTGGAGGGAGCCAGGGGTGAGGAGAGGCACAGCAGCAGCTCTGGGTGCTCTGCTCTAGCTGAGCCTCCCTGGCAGGGAGATCAGGATGCACTCAAAAGACCTGAATGCTCTGCCACATCCTGCTGGGGAATCTTTGATGAGTCATTCATGCTCTGGCCCTCTCTCCTGCCATCCTCCACTCATCTCCTTGCTGAAATCCTCCTGATGTGGCTCTAAAGTAGAAAGCACAGCACACTGAAGCTGTGCTGGCCTCTGTGACACAGATCAAGGCCAGGCCTCTCTGGACTCCTGCTCAGAGTTTGGCTTCCCACTTTCATGTCCTGTTGGCCAAGAACCAGCGTTTGGGCTCCTGCCAGCCATCTGCACTAGAGCTGAACAGAGACAAACCCACTGAGAGCAGGATTCCAGTCGTGGCTTTGGAACAGACACCAGGAAGGACACATGAGTTTAGGTTTTGTTTTCAAATGGTTATAAATTTTGTTCACTTATTACACAAGCTATTCATTCATTTTCCTCAAGTGAAGCATGTCTTTAGAATGACTGGAGTGTATATTAAAACTTTCAGACCAATTAAATTCAAGATTAAATGAAAAAATAGGAAGATGTGCACAGGTAAGAAACCTCACATTCACTCAATGAAAATCAGAAAAAGCTATAAAATTGGAATAAGAGTGTGAAATATTTATTCTAGTAATAGAGGCATCAGCAAACACTTAGGCTGTATTAAGACAAAAAACTTAGACTGAATATTACAAAATTGTCCTGATATAGTGCTGTGATAAACACCCCATGTGAACAGAGGAGCACAGTCTAGTGCCAGTGTCATGGGAGCAGACTCAGATTTTAGCATCAAATGGCACCAACTGAAGAGTTTTCTCTACTAACACTTGTTTGAAAAGGGACTCTGAGAACACATTTCCAGCCTGAGCTGAATCCTTTCCCCATCAGCAGCAGCAAGTGCCAGTGCAGCACACCAGCAGTGTCCAGAGTCCCTGGCACAGCCCAGGAGAATCCCACAGGACACTGGGAGAGGGAGGCTCAGCCCAGGGCAGGGCAGAGGGGCTGTTCCCATTGCTGAGGGGCTTCTCTCCCCACTCACATCCCCATTTATAACCCACAGCCTGCCTCTGCCTGGCAGCAGGAGCTGAACTACACTCAGAGGTTCAGGAAGGTACCAGCACTGCCAGACTCAGGCAGGCACAGCCCCAGGAGGAAGCCAAGCCCCCTGCAGACACCCAGGCCATCCCAGACTAACAGGGAAACTGCAGCTGGACCCCTCTGACCTCCCACCCACCTTCTCCAAGGAACACTCTGGTATTCAGCAGACAAAAGGAAGTTTTTCAGATTAACAGCTCTGTGTGTGGAACATGGTGCAGCAGGAGAAAGGCTTTCACACCAGCTGCCTTGTCACTCTGACAAATCAGGGGGGTCACCTGTCCCCGCCAGCCTGGCCTGAATCCATACAGCACCTAGCAGGAATACAAGGGGATTTGGTTTGGGGGGGTAAGAATTATCCTTTTTAACATTCCCTGCAGCAGAAATCAGTGTTGCACCACTACTGCCAGGGGATGGAAATGATGCCAGCCTCAGAGCTGCCTTTGGATTTCTCTCGAGTGAAACACAGCACAGAACCAGCCACCAAGCCCAGAATGAACTCCATCCCAGCCAAAGCACACGTTTAGAAATGTACTCTGCATGCAGGATGGAAGTGAAGCTTCCCAGAGCTGACACGGCACTGCAAGGCAGATTTTAGACAATCGTTTTAGTTCTGCTTATTTTGTCAACCCGCAGCTTGTATGATGAGAAGTGATCAATGTTGCTGTGTCCCAGGGGAGGAAGGCTCAGGTGTTCCCAGCTCTGAGCTGCCCGCAGCTCACCCGGCACATGGAGCAGCATCGCACCGCCATCTCTTGGCAGATGGTCAGAGAACAGCCCGACTGTACACGAAATTAACAGAAACAAAGCTTCAGAAGCTGTAAACATAGAGACATGTTTCCCCTACAAGCCAAACAAAAACAGATTGAAAGTCTAGCCGAGGAGTCAATATCCACTTTTCCTTCCTGACTCTCAATGCCTGTACTTAATGTTAGGCACGCTTTAAAAAACAAACAACTGAGAAATTAAATACAATCTAGCCTGCTCCCCCCACTTTGTTAAAAATTTTGTAGAAAAGAGAGTAACTAACTTTTAAAGCCAGCTTACATAAGCAGCACATAACCACTGCTCTGAATTCAATATTTTACCCACTTGATTAAGAGTATCAAATTGCAATCAGCATTATGGGCAAAACCATGGCTCAAAGTTCTCAGTTCTTTCAAGTATATAAAGTGACAAATAACCTAAATAGCAGGGAGTTGGGTTTCTGTATTTTCTAAAAACCTTTGTCAAGCCTCTGGAAAAGAGATTCTTCATCCAGCTCAGAGCTGTAAAATCTAGTCTAAGAGCAAGCCCCTAAAACAATTTGGGGATTAGTCCTAGTGAAATCCAGTGGCACTTGGGGGACTCTTCTAAATTTTATTTGTGATTTCTGTAACTCTGTGCAAGTCAGCAGCTGAAATACACAAAGTCTTGGCAGGCCCAGCAGAGTTAATACCCCTAAAGCAGAGGCTCCAAGCCGTGGTTTTTAGGGGACAGCAGCCAGAAGCAGTTAAACAACAGCTCCCACAGAGCACCAAGCCCAGCACCAGGACATTTACCATTATTCCAGCTGAGTGAACAGAAACAATTTGCAGCAGTTCAACATCAAGCCCATCAAATGGGGCTCTTTGCAATGTTATAAAAGAATGACAACAGCAAGATCTGTAAACAAACACCCAGAATTATGAAGTTGCAACCACTGGGAGATAAACAAGGTCACTGACTAGCTCCTCGAGATGCAGCTATATGGATTTGACCTTTCTGTAAAAAGTGGTAATTTCAGTGAAAATAACCTTTCAGTTCCAAAGGAAAGGGGAGTAAGTCATGTCTCCTGCCCTGGCAGTTCATGATGAGACTCCCAGCCCTAATTTAAAGGTCACCAACAATCCTTGGAAAGCAAGATTGCTTTTCACTGCATCCACGTTTCACCTAATGTGGTCAGAGCTGACTAGCCCACAAGCAGAAGCACAGCTGCCTGGCCAAGCAGGCAGCCCAGCCCTCCCTCCAGGGGTCATCACCTCCTTGGACACACCAAAATCACATCAGAATTATGATTAGGACAGACTGCTGGCACAAAGGATTAATTTGCTGATCTGTATTACAGGAGTTCTATCACTATTCTCACTCTGGTAACAGAGAGGAGCTGAAGACCTTGCTATGCAACCCTCTTTAAACCCAGCTAATGCTGCACTGAAATCAGAGCTCCAGATGTTCTCCAAACAGGAACAGCCTTCACTCCATCTCTGCCTGCTCAGCACTTTGTGATGGGGGCTGGATGCAAAGGGCACGCTCCTGGAGGTCAGAGCAGGACTAATGATCCCAGGGATGTATTCCTAAAAAGTCAATAAAGAGTTAACTTCCCACCTGGAGGCTGCCCAGAAACACCCCTGGGACTCTCCCAGTGGTGGTTTTAGGTTTGATTTGGATGGTCAGGAGCAGCTGCTGAGAGTGCTGGCACTGACTGAGCCCTGCCCATGCCTGGAGGCACTGAGAGCCCCTTTCCCCTGGCCCCCAGTTACCTGCACTGGACTGGGAGCCCTCCCAGTTCT
>VYZP01026583.1:0-11386 GCA_013400635.1 Hypocryptadius cinnamomeus
ACTTAGAAATTCCGCGCTGTGACAAACACAAGTTTTGTAGGTCAATTCCCCAGGCAACAAGACTAGAGAGAAGTCTGCTCAACTAGCCAATCAGTTTCTAAGTGGACAATTTCTATTTAACCTTTGGGATGGTTTCTGAATTTAGCATGCTGCTAGTGTATTTAGGGTTAACCTTCCTGTTTGGATCTGCCCTGTGCAAGGATTAGTGCCACACCTTTGCTCTCAGGGGTTCTTCTGGAAAGTCCTCCCTCTGTGCAGTGGCTTCAGAAACAGACATGCCTGTGAAATCTTTATTTAGATTGCACTGAACATAGCTCTTTCTAATATGCAGCCTGTTCAGAGTCTCACAAGTGAAAAAAAAATAGCTTTTGGCCCAGGCAAAGTAGGAAGCAACTCAGAGGAGCAGACTACCTGCTTTATCTGGGATAAGACAGAAATAATCAGTTTCAGCAACCTATGCAACCTGAAGAGTCAGTTTTACTTCCTACTTGCATAACGTTGGCTTCTGAGGAAAGCGTTGGAGGGATGCGAGGCAGCACCAGAAGCAAACAGGATTAACTAAAGTACCAAGTCTTTTTATTCTCCTGGTTGTCCTACCACGGCAGAAGTAGCAAGCTTAGTCTCTTGCAAGTTCTACTGAACAGGCAAGGCAACAGCTGAATGTAGTGGGAATGGTGTGGGAAGAATGGCTGAAAGAGGGAAGACACATAACTCTCATCATTACTTCAAAACAATTTTCCTGACGCAAGAACCATTATCACCTCTTTCACAAAAAAGACAATTTATGATAATAAATTCCAATTAATTAATTAACAATAATGCCCCTAATAATTTTCTAATGACAAAAAAATAGCTTGGTTTGTTTACAGGTGCAGGACAATGAATGCTTTGTGAGATTTCCATGTGGTCCATACCTGTGTCAGTCCTTACACAACTGCATCTCCAACTAAACTGTTGCTAGCTTGGGGTTATTTTGTTGTCATATCCCTTACATCAGCTTCTTTTTTGTAACTGATTATATTTGTTTCCTTGTGCCTGGGGTTTTCTTACACAGCACTCCAGTAATGGTTTCCAGATAACTTTTAAATGTCACTTTATTTGGTCAGTGGGGGGATGGTTGTCTTCTCAGCCTGCTTGCACCTATCCACTCACAAATTTGTTTTCTTCCTTGTTAATTACTCTTAATGTATCCAATCTTAGAAGAGGTTCAGTAGTTCACCAGCAGAATTCAGGTTCTCTGTGTTTTTTGAAAGACTCCTGAGAAAGTTTAATACAAGTATGCATCTGTGCTGCTTACCAGTTTGTACACCACACACACTAACACTCATGAATCTAAATGTCAACATACACTTATACCCAGGCATACCACACCGACAGCCTGCTTTGCTTGATAATTTGTTCACAATACTGGGCCTGGTGAAAAGGCAGACGGCAGTCAGGGGCAAAAGGTGCACAGCCATTGTCCGTAATATGTTAGCACATATTAGAATACATAAAGGCAATAGTGAGGCAGAGGATTATACCCCTGACACACTTAGAAAAATCAATTTGCCTGCTAAATAATGAGTAAATACAATGGGCCAATAAATAATACAGGAAACAACTGACAAAATTATAAACACTGTGGACAATATAATAATAACAACAATGTAACCACCTAGTTTCATCACCCAGAATATTAATATCAAGCCCTTTGTAACTAAGGCCTGTATGTTTACTTAGCTAATTGGCCTCCTTGGAATGGAATCATTCTGCTTTCCAAAGTTCTAATCAGAGATGACCCATTTAAATGCATCCTTTTACATTTACTGAAATTAGCAAGTGCACTAGAGTTAAACCCCTATTAGACAAACACCTCTCAGCACAAATCCACAGTTGTTGCATGATGGCTTATTTTCCTTGACACTTCCATCTTTTGTCCTGAACAAATTAATTCTGAGGTATTAAATTTATCTACTTTCTTCCAAATACTAGTACGTTAAGATTTAGTTGAATCTTCCTCCTTATTGTCTAATAGTAGTATTCTTCAAGTACTCTTATGTCATTTAAGATACTTTGTAACACCTCTATAACTAGATAGGTAACAAGTGATGACAATTTTTTGCCAGATTCCCACTCCCTGCTGCAGGGATTAACCTGACACTTGTTTTGCTCTATTTTGTTATTGCTCTGAGCATGTCAATCTATACAAATCTTATAGTGGAAAAAGTCCTCATTAATTTCGCAGAAAAGTCCCAGATATTTTCAGTAAGTTGTAAATTTTCAGAATTTCAGAATGGCTAGTTAAATGCATGTGTTTTATATGCTCTAGAGGAAGTAAAAGTTGGAAAAAAATTTTTGTTTTGTGACAATTGATAACAGAAATATTTGAAAACCATTGATAAGTTCTGTGCTACAAGCTTCTAACTCCTCTGAGTATCTTCTTATCAGAAATGGATTATTTTCACACTGTTCAAAAGTAGTATCCAATTCTGCTCCTTTAATCAAAAAAGCATTGAAAATAAAGTTTATAGCCCTACTAACAGTTTTTCATTAAAATATAATTCTGATTANTAAACCTCCTGTCTTTCACTTGGAAACCATTCCCCCTTATACCTGTCCTTGTAAAAAGTCCTTCTACATCTTTCCTGCAGGCCCCCTTCAGGTTGCAATGAGGTCACTTCAAAGCCTTCTCTTCTCTAAGCCAAACAAACCCAGTTCTCTCAGCCTTTCCCAACAGGTGAGGTGCTCCATCCCTCTATCAGTTTGGTGGCCTCCTCTGGACTCACTCCAACAGTTCCATGTAACTCCTGTGCTGGGACCCCAGAGCTGGATGCAGCACTGCAGATGAGATCTCACCAGAGCAGAGCAGAGAGGGAGGGCTTCTCCTGGCTGACCACGCTACCTTGCATACAGTCCAGTACACATTTAGCCTTCTGGAATGCAAGGGCACATTTCTGGGTCATGTCCAGCACACCCAATTTACTTTACCAGTCAAAATTAACCTGATTTATCTGAACTTCTGTGTTAAAAGTGGTAAAATGAATAGTTGTGTAAGCAGACTGCTAGAAGCAGTGACTAACGTAAACAACAGTTGCAGAATGCTGACATTTACTTCTTCCATTGGCATTACTGAATGGCCTGTTCTGTACACCATCCCCTGATGAACAATTTATTTTGGCTTCAAGATCAGTTGTTCAAAGCTAAAGAGAAGCAAACTATTATTATATCCTAACCAGAGTGTGAACACTAAATTAGAAAGAGTTTGCATATTGACAAGACCAGCTGAAAACAAAACTCCACATCTTAAATTGCATACCTTCCTTCTTGAGTGGCTGTATTTCATGTTCATGCAACTGATTTAGTAAGGAAGAAGTATAAATAGAAAATAAAAATATCTCCAGAGTCATACTTACCTATAGCAGTTAGCAATGAGCTCCTAGGGGAGCACAGACAGAACACCCTTAAGGCTTTATCTTGTCATTACTCTACAAGCCAAGTAACAGCAGAGATGGCTGTCATTTATCCAGGTGTTTGATAGCTTCTAGAAAAACTTACTCATCCCAGATCTGCTATTTGCCTTTGGTACTTCTGATCAAATTGTGTAACTGAGCAGCTAGCAGTCATTCATCTGGGAAAACTCTGTTACGGTACACAACAAAATTGCCCTTCCATGCTGAGGACATATTTAACAAAATACCGAAACAATTCTCTCTTAGTAGACCATTTCTCTCCACATTTTACTGTTGTTTTCCCTTATCATCATACTCACCAGGCTGGTTTTTGATAAAATACATTTCTGAGCTAAGAAGGCTAATGAGACATTCCAGGACTTGTCTCAGATGTTACACGTTTAGTTACGAGAGAATCTTACAATATTCTGCTACTTCATACAGTGCACTGATTCATAAAATTGACCAGTATGTTCTAATTGTGTTCAGTTGATATTGCATTATGTGAAAACAGACACCATGACTGAGAAGTTGCAAACATATTCTACTGCTCGAGAATTAGGAAAAAAATAGATTGATATAACCTGTGACTTGCTTGTGGATTCACAATCTAGTAATCTGAAAACTAAGCACACATGAAACAGGACCTAGAAAAATACTGTTAAAAAACCAAAAAAAATCTACATTTTCTCTTCAGAGAATAAGAATTAGAGTTTCTTTTTCTGTCTGTGCCATTTAATTTTTTTTTCCTAGTTGCCAGGACAAGAATATTCCCTTTCATATGATGAAGTTAAGTATGACAAAAACCACATTTTAGGGAGGATGAAAGTCCTGTTAACACCAGTTAGCTTTACTTAGATTCCACTGTCTTAAACATGCTTGCATCTGGGCAAAACCAAAATCTGTAGCTCAAGAAGAGAAAGTACTCATAATTGGTTCTCAAACATTGTTTAAACAGTGAGCAGTAGTTTATGAGTAGTTTTTACATAGTGTAATTCCACCTTGTAGTCAGTGTGCGTAATGCTAGCATAAACAGCACTGATGAAGGAAAGAAAAATCTGGAAGAAAACAAAGCAAATTAAAAAAAATAGGTAACTGTAAAGAAGGAAGGAGAAAAGTGCAAAGATAAACACTTGTGAGAAAAAAAGAGAGAAACACAACTCAAATTTGATTGGAGGAAAGAAAAGTGGAAGACAAAAAAAAAAAGGTTGGGAAATTCTACTAATTGAACAGTCATAAGATTTCCCTGGTGTGTAGCTGTGGTTTATACAGAATTTTCAGGGCAAGTCATGCTTTTCAAAGGCCCAATATTCACTGCCTAGACAGATCTCCTTTCTAACCTAACAGCATATCCCAATTAGAACATATATTACATGCATGTAATATATGCCATTCTTTGAATAGTGGTTTGACTTGAGCCTTATTTGAAGAAAAAACCCGTTGTCCTCCACACTTGTTTTTCACTTGGACTAAACTGAAACACCACAGTCTTTGTAATCATACAGCAAAGAAATAATTTTTCCCAATCTAGTACATTCAAAGTTCTACAGTGGTAATTTTCCTTATGTATTCTGACACTGCCCTGTAACTAGCATGATTCTCAAAAGGAACACCAGAGTAAGTTAATAATGATAGATTCTACCTGCCTCTTGTACTTAAGAGGCAAATTCACAGAATGTTTAAAGATCGGTAAACTCACATTTGCCATAGGAGCACTACTAACCACAGGAAGAACAGCAAAATAGACTCTCTTAAGAAATCAGTCCTCAGTTCAGAATTCTGGGTTTGCTCCACTGAACAAAAGACGTTTGATCACATCCAGCAGGCTGTGTAACAGGCCAGGAAGAGCCAGAACTAGAAAACAAATCATCTTACTACAGGCACAAAAGAAGATAACGGGATGCCATAACGACAACAGGTCAACACGCAGGAATAAGTGCTTGATAACTGAGGACACTATAAAGTACCAGAGAAATCCATTCTGGGCATGGTTATCTTAAAATTTCTTCACTTTAAAGATGGTTTACTTTAAATTTCTTCACTAATGAGTATGTTTACAAAATCTGCAGCTGACACAAAGCTAGTGGGATTTGGTGAGCACTGCAGAAGAGAGGACTGGAACTGAAATGGATATTGAGAAATTGCAGCAGCTCAGAGACCATTAAGATAAAATTCAAAAAAAATCAAGTGTCAAGTGTTATCCTTGTAAAAACATACACACAAAACTGGGACTATTTGCTTGGGAAGTACAATGGTAGCCTGAAAAGAACAAAGGGAGAAAGAGATAACACAGTGTACTTCTCTCCTGTAACACATGACATCAAACCAAACTCTAGAACTTTAGAGACTACAAAATAAATAGGAATAGTAGTGGATTATCTCTGCAAGCCAGCTCACCTTCCTCACACACCAGCTTTATTCTGGAAAGTATTCAGAAAGGATCTCGTCCAAGAAGATTGTTATTAACCTCTATTTAGCCTTGAAAAGATCTCACTTGAATATTGTCTTTTCAACATAACACTCACAAAAACACCTTGAGAGTTTAGAGCAATTCAGCTACTTTGAAACAGGCTCTATCTTTTAAACCTATGAATGCAGATAGATGAGCGTGTCTCCAGAAAAAAAAGGCTAAGGGGAAAGGGGCATGACTACAAGTACATTTATAGAAGTTGTATTTCAATGTAAGTTTTACTTTTAAATTAAACAGTAATTAACTTATCCACAAGAGAAGGAAAAGCTTGAACCAGCTCCAGTTGACTTTGTTGTCAATCATACCAGGCTGAGATACATTCTACATACAGTGGAGTTTTGCATACTCATATCAATACAAGCAGCACAACAACAGATGGTTAAAGAGTAACCTTCCCTCCAGGATTCACCTGTTTCAGGGAAAGTATTGTTCCCCTTTAACAGACAGGTCAAGAGAAGCCCTAGATGTTACAGCAGGGATTTCAAGGTGGTAATGGTGACGTTGCTGTAAACAACTGCAACTCCCTGGTGGTAATGACCTCCTTTTGGTAGGTGTCCCTGAAAGTACTGAACCCTTGGGTTCTAGAGACATCACTAGAGACAGGCCTCCAATGAGATCCTGTGCTATTGATCACAACCCTTGAGGATCTGCAGTTCAGGAAATCTGGGCTGGATGAGTGGTCAGTGAGGTTGCAATGAGAACTGGCACCCCACTGTCCACTCATCCAGCCCATACTTCCTCAGCTTGCCTATGACAATAACATCAGAGAGAGTGTCAAAATCCTTGCTGAAAGTCCAGGTAAACATCCACTGCTCTTCCCTCTAATCCACCCAGATAGTTGTCTCAGCATAGAGGGCAATCAGGTTGGTTAAGCATACTGAGTACTCTTCATCATCTTTGTGTCCAACCACATGTGTGGAGGTGGCCTCCAGGATGAAATGTTTCATTACTTTTTCAGGGATTAAGATGAGACGGATCGGCCTGTAGCTCCCTAGGATCTCTTTCTTGCCCCCTTTGAAGACCAGAGTGGTACTTGCTTTCCTCTAGTACTGTGGCACCTCTCCTGACTGCCATGACCCTTCAAAGATCTGAGAGCAATCATGTCTACTAGTTCCTTCAGCGTTCATAGGTGTGAAGGAACCCATCTGAGCCCATGAACTTGTGGATGGCAACTTCACTTCTTTATGATTTCCCTGGACACAACAAAGAACATTTTTATATAGAAGCCTGGGCATAAAGCTACCTTCTTGGAATGTTCTAGCTTTAGCCCTTTTTCACAGGCCACCCAGGCTAAAGCAGCTGGATTCTGCTACGAACCAGCTGAAATACTAAAATATAACCTCTTCTGCTATTTCTGTTGCAGTGAGTGCAATTGTCTCTGGCAGACAATTGGTAGCAAACACAGAAATAGCAGCCCTAGATGTTACAGCAGGGATTTCAAGGTGGTAATGGTGACGTTGCTGTAAACAACTGCAACTCCCTGGTGGTAATGACCTCCTTTTGGTAGGTGTCCCTGCAAGAGTACCACTGATACATCAGTTTCTAAACAGATTTATTATGTTGGTATCATTCTTCAAATAAACAAGCTTTAGTTCCACAACAACATATCTAGCTAGTCAAAGACACACCTCTTCTGTAGTGGTACCTCACCTAGTTTGAAAATTTTACATGCTATTTTACTATTAATGGCCACATCCAAACCATTAATTCAAGTTAAGGACCCCCATCTTTTCCTCCTTTTGTTATGTTAGATAAATTAAAGGGGGAAAACAAATTTATCCTACAGCGTGTGACTCTTTATCATGTTCACATATTCATTATGCACAAAGCTTCAGCTACTTAAGTCTCATATAGGGAAGCCTTACTGACCCAATTAAGTTTTTCATATCAGGTGAACACGCCTCCCTTGACAAAAAAATCCTCATGTTTCCCATCCCCTCCGGATAGATTACAATGAGATTCAATGGTACTTCATCAAAACACAAAAAGAAAAAGCCTTCAGAATGACACCAGCAACAGGCATGCTCACGCTCTTGTAAAATGAAATCGGCTGCTGCAACCTTCCCAAAATAAACATAATCATTAACTAAATATAGCTGCATCTATTCCAGAGTCAAGAGAACCTTTTTTCTTTTGCCTAAAAGATTAACTTTTTATTTCTTTTTCTTCTCTGTATGCTTCCTAACAAAAAGAAGGAGTTGACCTGGTTCAGAATGGCTGGAGTGCTGCTGAATCCAGCAAACAGTTGAGCTGTTTTGAAAGAAAGCTTCCCCTCCATTATTTAATGTTTGTTTTCTCTTCTGCAGAGAGAAAAGGCAAACAGTCCTCAGATTTACACTGGGGAATGGAGGAGGAAAAACAAACCACAAATGCAAATGACTGCCTAATGAGAGTTTCAGTATTAAGAAAAGGGTACTAAGAAAAAAAAAATGAAAAAGCATCTCTTTACCCCTTTCATTTCCATTAGCATAATGTTCCAAGAATGTTAACTACATTCTTTTATCTCTTAGACACCAGTTTACAGCTTAAGACAAAGCTAAAACCAAAGCTATAAATTACAAGTGCATCAAAAGATTTACATAATGACATAAGTTATTTTGTATATTAAGATTTAAATGACTCAATTTCTTTGATTTTGTTCCCAAGTAAATATTTTTCACTGATAATAGTGAACTGAAAATACAGCCTTTTAAACTTTTTACTTTACTGATACTTTGTGCTGTCCGGTTAGCACTGATTCTTACACACCTATCTTTTGGCATTTTGGTCATTTACATAAAAAATAAGCTGGAAAACTACGGGAACAGTAGTAATTAACATTGTATTGCCAGCATCGTAAATTGGTGATTTGAACAATAAAAAGAGCTCCAAGCCAAACACCATGTAAACCATATCTGTTACTTTAAGACCACAAGGTGCACTTGGTGCTCCCAGCACTGCTTCAGGTCTTTACTCCACCAGACGACAGTACAGGAACCTCACACCTGAGCTTCTGTAGTAGGTACTGATTTTACTTAGGTTCCTACGAACATTTTTACTTCACCGTACAAAGTGAAGTTTCACTTTCAGAACGGCAAATACCCGGCCATGTGACATGATCTTAAAAAAATGTAACTACTTGTAACACCACGTACAGTAGTCTGGCTGTATTTTTTTTATCTCTACACCCCGTGTTCAAGGAAAAAAACCAAACCCTCAGACAGGTGGACCCATTATTTTAATGAAGCGCTTAGTCGCCTGTTACGCGAACAAGTATAGCTTGTACAAAAGAACATGAGAGCTCTGCAGCCCCTGCTGCAAATCACGTAAACCACCTAAAGCATTTTTAAAAAAAACCCAAAACCTCAAACAATAACAACAACAAAAAAACCAACCAAACAAAAAAAACCCCAAAAACAACAACAACAAAAAAAACCCGGCACTAGGATACGAACTGGAAAGCGTCCTTCCAAACCAACTTTAAAAAACCTACTCGAATGGAAGCAAGCAAGACTGAACAAACACAACTGCACTATCTTCCAATCCCGCAGAAAAAAGAGGCGCACGGCGGTTCTCTACCCGGGCTCGTTCTATCCGCCGATGCCTCAGCAGCCGCCCCGGCCCTGCACCGCGAGGGACTGCGGGCAGCTGCGCTGCCGGAGCCGCAGCCTGCCCGACAGGCCGGTTCCGCTGGAATGATCTCAGCAGCCTGCTGTCATCCATGACAACACCCTCTGCTACCGGAGAGAGGGGACGGGGTGTAAGTTTTCCCCAGCACGTGGTTTTTTTTTAAGGGGAGGGAGACACCCACCGTGGGCACACACACACACACACACACACACACATACACGCACTCACTCCCAACAGCCAGACACAGCTGATCCCAGGCCCGTCACGCTGGCTGCTCCCCGCCCCTCCAGTGGGGCAGAGGCACAGCGCAGTTCCAGCACCTTCTTCACCTCTTCCCCAAACTACTCCCGCGAGTGCCGCCCGCGCCCTGCTGCCGCCTTCGTAGGGAAAGAGGTCCTGCCCCTCTCTCCGCGCCGCAGAGGCGAGCTGGGAGGGGCGCGGGAGCACACCCGATGGGAGCGCAAGCCGCCCCCGCTGCACGGCCAGCGCGGGAGGGCAGCGCTCGCCCTGCGCACGGCGCCACGGAGCGCAGCGCACCCCGCCCCGCGCGCGCTTGCACACCTCCACCCCACCACGGCCTCCCGGATGAGCGACAGCTCCGCAGGCCAATAGAACCGCCCCTTCTACGCAAGGGGGCGGGCACTCCCTGCCCGGCAGACCAATAGCAACACCGCTGCCTGAGCAGTGGCGTCCGTGGAGGGGGGGCCGGAGGAGGGGCAGGAGTTTAGGAAGAGGAGGGAATGGCTGTCATCAATGAAGTCATGTTCGTAATCTAGTCCCTCGCTCCGGTTCTGGACTCGGATGACTCACTGAGGGGGGAGAGGAGCGACAGTCAGCACGGTGCTCCGCCCGGGCGGAAGGTAAATACAACTTGCAACTCTGTCCAACCCTGTCAGCTCCCCGTGTCTGGCACTGTCCTTTATTGTCACCGGCTTTGCCGGCTCGCACCGTGCCCACCTTCCCTCTCCCCATCGCTCCCCTTCCCCGGGCGCGGCCCCGTCGGTCCCAGCCGCTGCCGTGCCACCTGCTTCCCCTCCCCACCTTTCCCGGCGCCTGGCCCTCCCGAATATTTATATCCCCCAGTGGGTGGAGAGAAGAAAGTTTTGATCCGGTATTATTCTGGAATAATCACGATGCGGATCGCCGGAGTGGGAGCAACAGAACCCCCACGGAGTCGCCGGTGCCTGACTCGTGAGTCAGCGGCACTCTCGGTCTTGCCGCCCAGCGAGCGTGTCACGGGCTGCGGGCGAAGCGGCCACGGGAGAAATAGATCATTGGGGAGCGACAGCCCACACGGACGGGCCGGGGGAGGCTCCGCTGCAGCTGCCGAGGGTCGCAGGGTGAAGTTCAGGCTGTCCGGAGGCAGCAGAGCGCGGTGCGGTGGGGCTGTTTCTCTGCCGTGGCACACGCTGGCGCAGACCCAGCCGAGCAAGGGGAAGTGGGGAGGCATGGGGAGGGAGGAACATGGTGCATGGGGGAGCGGTCTCGCCTGCGAAGAGAGTAGCGGCATTCCCCGGCAGAGCCAGGGAGGCCATGATCCGGATCATCGCTGCTTGCCTGTCACAAACATTGCACACACCGGGGAGGGAGAAGAAGCGGGGGCTGGGACTTTAGCCCAACAGGGCTGCGGCTCCTGTTGCTTTTCGGTCTCTTGTTTTTAACTGTGCAGTCACTCCTGCTGTAAAGGTGTCGCGGTTTACTTCCCAAAATAGCTTGCATGTCGTCGTACCCCTCCCGTTTTCCCTGCAGAAATTCGCCCCCCTCCTCCTCCCCACCTCCAAGCAGAGTAGCACAAAACATGCGCTTACAATTTTGGAATCGCCTGCCAAGCAAAAAAGCGTTTTATTTCCGGTGTGCGCGGAAATTTATTTTTTTT